>PVJL010019912.1:0-12986 GCA_004026885.1 Lyroderma lyra
CCTTTCTCCCCTCCCTAACCCACTCGTCCCCAAATAAACATTAAACTATCGATTGTGTCCATGGGTTATTTGTTTGTTCAGTTCTTTTTTTCTTTGCTTTCAGTTTTATATTCCGCATATGAGTGAAATCATGCAGTTCTTTGTTTTTTCTGTCTGGCTTATTTCACTTAGCATGATGATCTCCAGGTTCATCCAAACTAATAGTTTTAGAAGCTATATATCTGCCATGTTTCCTGTATTACTTTGACTTTTAAAAACTCAAAGTCATATTCTGTGTTCAAGTAAAAACATCTATTCTAAGTCTAAATTTCTGGTATAAATATATCTCAATTCTTTCCAAATTATTACATAACACTTCCTCTTTCACACTTATTCAGAATTTGCATTGATAATGAGTTTTAATGAGAATGTAATTTACGATTGCTTTTGTGAGCTAACATATATGTATTAATAACAATAAATAAGTACTAAAATGAATAATTTAGAGCCCTGAAAGTTCAAAACACTGGAAAAGTCTGTTATGGAACTTTTTCCTTAATTTTGTGGATGGCCAAATACAAATGGTGCCCATTATATGCAGCTGTGACCTTGTGTAGAAATGAAATAATCATGGGGAATGTTGTACCCAAAGTAATTATTAACTAGTAGCCCTTGCCTTTCCCCCAGTTTCTGCCTCACTTGGTTATTCATATTTTCCTTTGCAATTTGTCTTGCTTTATGTCTCCTGGAAACTGGTATTTTGTTCTTTCATTTCCATAATTGCAATTTAGCTTGCATGTTCCCCCAAATGCAAGCTTATAAATTGTATGTGCATATCTGGTTTAAAACTTCCAGGGTTTTTTTTTTTTTTTTTCGATTTTAAGTAATTTCAAAGGGACCATAGGTAATTCTATTTTTTCCTACTTTGTTCATTTTATATTCTCAGGTAAAGTGGTCCTTATGCTTAAACATTTTCAATGAATAATCCTAGGCATATAGAACATTTGAGTGTTTGTTTTTAATGTCACATAATTTAAATTTGTCAGTTTAGGGTATGTCTACAAGAAATGTCTGGAAAAAATGCAACCATAATGCCACTTTTTTCATAGTAAATGGCTGGATACTGTATGGACAGCCCTTGTATATCTTTGTAAACAACCATAGTAAGGTGCACAAAAATGTTGTATTCTAAATGACCTGATGTATCTCTCAAAAAATTGACAAATAAATTGAAAATACAATTGGCATGCCTGGTATTGTTTACATCTTGGATTTGAAAATTTAATTATTTTGTCCAAGGCCTGGCAAAAGTATTGTGTGATAGTAGGTATGGTTTCCTAAATTGTCTAAACACATTTCTATGTATGTAAGCCAATATATAAGGCTCCTTATTAGTGGGGAATTTGTGTGAACACATTTACTGAGAAGGCCTGGGGTATAACTGGGAGAATCTTTGCTGTCTAACTCGAAAGAAAGAGTAGAATATTTACTGGAGACCCTACTACTTCACTCAAATGAAGACTTTTCTGGTCCATGGTGACTGATTGAAAACTCAAGTTCGTCTTAATTATACCTCTCTGACTAAAATCCTGTAATTAAAATTAGGAGAATTATTCCATTGTGTTCTGGTCAGAAATATACCACTCAGGAAGTGCACTGCCTTTCTCTCCCTTCTTGTCATTTCTGGACTTAGAAGCAGGCAACCTGGTGTTAAATACACCTCCTCATCCTCAGCACACACACATACTGTAGGTACTTGAGCACAGATGTTCACTGCAAGCTTAATTTTTAAAGTAAAGTTTATAAAGTTGAAATGAATTAAACTTCAACAGCAGTTAATGGAGAAATAATCTCATTTCTTTGCCATGATGGAATATTATGAAATAACAAATAAATAAATAGATTAATTTATAAATTATGAAGTTTGCAATGATTGAAAATTTACATGAAATAGCAGGGTTAACATATGTCTACATGTATATTTTTAGTGCTGTTCTATTGTCTTCTACTTTCTGGACTAGGTGACCTGGAGCAGAGAATAGAGGTGACCTCGGTATCCCTGAACAGTGTCAATACCCTGACTCACCACTAGACCTCCTCTAATGCCACCTCAGTGGAGAGAAATGGGTGGGAGTGACAGTCCTGGCTCACCACAGTCTCCACTGCCACCATGGGGGTGAAGGTGTTGTTACTGTTGGGCAGAGATGTTAACATTGGCAATATCCTCACACTTCTCTGTCATCGTTTCCACAGAAGGGCTTGGTTACCTTTCAGTCTGATGAGAGTGTAAGTCTAGGCTTTCCACTTTGCTGGTGGGGTGCCAGTAGAGCCACTGTGTGTGGGGGGGGGAGGGGGGGAGGGAGGGAGGGGGAGAGAGAAAGAGAGAGTGTTTGTGTGTGTTAAGTTCCCTTTCCTGGTCCACTCGTTAGAGGAATAGGTTTTCACTGGGTATCTCCTCTCAGCTCCTCCTCAGTCCTTCTTTTCTCTTCCCTCCCCTCCCCTCCCCTGCTCCCCTCACCTTACATTGACTACTAGCCTCTTCATTCAGCTACATGTCTGGGATATATGAGGCAAAAATAAAACCCAAGGACTTCACCACAATGTCATTTCTTAAGACCTAAAATCTATAGCCTGTTTGCCTTCTTCTTTCTACCTTTCAGAGTCTTTTTTATATTTGTTTTACATATAATACTCAGGGTTTTGCTTACACTTAATGGGAGCAATAGGGTAAAGTACATCTTCTCCATCTCCCTAGAATCAGAAGGTCAAGTATTTTACATTTGGAATAACCAGATAGCAGCCATCCAACATGTCTGCACTGCCTGTTAACACTCATCTCGTTACTCTTGTCCTTGCAAAGTTTTCTGTTTATGGCAGCCATGCTTAACTGGAAGAGAAGTTGCTTTGTATTGGTCCCAGGCTATCGATAATCAATGTTGTGGCTGGACCTGCCCTTAGAGTTCTTGTTATGATTACAAGACACCCTTCAGCAATAACCATCAGAAAATTTTGAGAAAATTAAAGGTTTATAACCCACAGGACCTGGGAATTACATAACACACCTGGGATCACACAGTAAAGTGTAAGAGAACAATTGGGATAGCAAGAGAAAGAGAGAGAGCGATGCTAAAGCAAATAATTGAGACATCTTTACAGAATGTGTGCACTATATACTACAAGTGCAATGAATGAATAATAAAGAATCTAGGACTCTTGAAGAAGCTGTTGAATCATCGAGCACAAGGGGCTGGGCTGGGGCAGATTCTTTTTATTTGTTTATTTATTTTATTTTTATTTATTTTTATACCATTTAAAAATTTTCAATTATATTTGGCATACAATATTAGTTTCAGGTATACAACATAGTGCTGAGTCACGTATATAACTTACAAAGTCATCACCTCGATAAATCTGGTACCCATCTGACACCATACATTGTTATTACAATATGAGTATTATTGACAGTATGCCCATGAAGTACTTTACATCCCCGTGACTATGAATTTGTACTTCTTAATCTCTTCCCCTTTTTCACCCACTCCTCCAACACCCTCCCATTTGACAACCATCAAAATGTTCTCTGTATCTCTGAGTCTGTTTCTGTGTTTTTTGGTTATTTTGTTCTTTAGATTCCACAAATAAGTGAAATAATATGATATTTGCTTCTCTCTGTCTGGCTTCCTACAGTCTGCATGATACCCTCTAGGTCGAATCAGGTTGTTGCAGATGGCAAGATTTTATTCTGTTTTATGGCTGAGTAATATTTCACTATACACACACACAATCTTTTTCTTTTTACATTCAATATTATTTTCTATTAAGTTCAGGTGTACAGCATAGTGGTTAGACATCTATATAATTTAAGAAGTGATCCACCTGACTACTCTAATACCCATCTGGTACTATACATAGTTTTTACCATATTATTGATTATATTCCCTATGCTTTACTTTACATCCCTGTGACTTTTTTGTAACTACCAATTAGTACTTATTAATCCCTTCACTTTTTCATTCTGCCTCCAACTCTCTCCCAACTATCACCTCAACAAATCTAGTACCCACCCGACACCATTCATAGTTGTTACAATATTATTGACTATATTTCTTATGCCATACACTACATCCCCTTAACTACTTTGTAACAACCAATTTGTACTTCTTAACACTATCCCATTTTCATCATAGGAGTACCAGAGGAGAAGAGAGAAAGCAAGGAATTGAAAACCTATTTTAAGAAATAATGACTGAAAATTTCCCTAACCTGGTGAAGGAAATAGACATACAAGCCCAGAAAGCACAGATGAACCAAATAGGCCCACACCAAGACAATTATAATTAAAATGGGAAAGGTTAAAGACAAAGAGAGAATCCTAAAAGCAGTAAGAAAAGAGGAACTAGTAACTTGTAAGGGAGTTCTCATACGACTGTCAGCTAATTTCTCAATATAAACTTTGCAGGCCAAAAGGGAGTGGCAAAAATATTCAACGTGATGAAAAGCAAGGACCTACAATCAAGATTACTCTACCAACAAGGCTATCATTCAAAATTGAAGGACAAATAAAGAGCTTCCCAAACAAGAGAAAAAGCTAAAGAAGTTCATCATCACCAAATGAGAATTACAACAGATGCTGCAAGGACTACCTTAGATGCAATTCTGAATTGGTCATTTCCCAATAGAAGATCCTTACTTGTTTTCTCCACTATTAATCCTAGATATGTAATTTGCCTATTTTTTCTATATTGAAATATATATTTTAGTTTAGTGGTAGATTTTTCAAATTCAGTAAAATAATTTCTTTTCTTGTTTTCTTATGACTTCATATTCCCATAGTCAACTCAATAGTGGATTTTCCACTTCTATCATTGCTTAAAGTTAGCGCCAGATCTTCCAGATTCTAATGCTGTTGGAGGTGTGCTCCTTACTTTGAGGGATCATTGGTCAGCAAGAAATGTCCACTTGTGTTTTTCAGCAGCTGGAATAGACATTATGATAAATGTGAGATGCTGAAGGCATGTGCTCAGGTGACAGAGAGAAATGATTTGGAGGGGGTGGGGTCCTTTAGGACCTACTAGTCTCCATTCATTTCCCAAACTGACAAAACATTAATTGAATCCTCATTTTTCTTTCCTTCACCCATTATCCCTTACTTGCTCTTACACTTGCTTGAATTCATTAGACATTTGTACATCCCTATCAAATAGCCAGAGCTGTATTAGATACGGTGGGTGATGACAAGTATACTATCTATAATGGACTTGGTGGACACAGAAAGAAGAATCAGTTTCTCTGTAACTATGTAATAAATTTAGTAAAGAGTAGCTTTCACCTTCTTACCTTGAGAATCTATTAACTTTGCTCAACATCACACATTCTAAGCTTGTGTTGGAGGCACTGTTATAATATCACCCACAGAATATATACTTTGAAACTTCTGTATTTTGCCTAATTACCACTATGATTCTTCTTCATTGTTTGAAAAAACAAGAGGTTTCTTGTGACCATTAAATAAGAAAGTTGAGTTTTATAACAGAAGAGTACTCCATTCCTCCTGAATCATAATATCCCAGTTGATGTTTTTACTATTCTCTGATGAGCCAGGTTATTCAATGCTAATGGCCCATAATGCATTAAGCCAGTATATGGTTAAGATGAGAGATGAAATAGAAGACACAGAACATGAAGACTCAGGATTATTTATATCTATGTTTGTCCTTGGATAGGCCTGAAAATTTCTTTAGATCTCTGTTTCTTCATCTGTGAAATAAGGAAATCAATGCTTCCCATGTCTTTTCTATGGAGATCAACTGAGAAAAACTTGTGAAAACATTGTACCACATCACATCCTCAGCCTGAAACATGGCTATTGTTATGGCATATATACTTTTAAAAAATTATGGTGAATTAATGAGTGAAGAAATACTTTTAAACATAGAAAATACACACATAATAAATTATTATTTATTTAGAGTTTGTATATTTAGGGATATTCAGAATAACTGGAAAAATGGCTTCTCATTCCTTTCTTTTCAGATTTATAAAATAGATATTAAATCAGTTCAAGGGTAAAAATTCTATTGTGCAATGAGGATTGAAACTCTAGGATCTGATATTCATGCATGGAGGTTTTCATACCAGCCAGGGGCATGGCACCTTCATGCATCAAAATAATGGAACAATGCTGACAATAATGAAGATGAATAGTATGATTTTAGGTATTGATAGACTTTATTTTCAACCATGAAAATGTAAGTGATCTAAAAATGTAAGCCAGTGCTGCCTGAAAATTGTTCAATAATTACACATCTAATTATACAGGAAACAACTGTATATACTTACTCAGGTGTATTAAATATTTCTATATGTTTCCCAAATTAATTGTAGGTACGGCTTTCATTTTGTGTAATATTTTAATTAACTGAGCAAAAAAATGTTGATGTTCACATTTCATTTCTGATTTGCTTTTTTGGACACTGTGAAAACAACATCTGTTCATGAGCACCCTGTAATAATTAATTGATTTTCATCATCAAACACTTGAACTTTAGGAGATATAGTCTTATCAACTCCTAGCTGCATAAGAGGAATACACTATTAGCCTGTACTATTTAAAAATACCTGTTGGACCAATACGACTTAGGTAGGGAGATTACAAATGTCTATTCTTTTCCTAGCTGTACAGGCATCTAGTATGGGTGTTGTCGAAGTGAACACAGTGTATAGGCTTCCAAATAATTAAATAAAACTCATTATATTATGTGTTTACTTACTTTTTGAGGTAATAGAAACTTGATGTTTCAATGTCTAAAATGAAAGACATGGAAAGGGGAATAAAATCGCAATGCAAAAAATCGTTTCTATCCCAGCACTCCGCAGTGAACTACCATTATGATGTTGGCACAGGCTTCTAGTTTCCTTTTCCCTCTGTGTGTGTGTGTGTGTGTGTGTGTGTGTGTTGGAGACTAAAAAATGGGGCAGGAATTGTATTTCAAGTATCTTATTTACAGCTTATTTATTCACTTAGGAATATAACTTACATATTTTCTATGCCATTATGTTGTTCTGATAAATATTTCAATGTTACCCTGCTATATTTTATGTGTGTATACCTACATTTTTTACATATTTATTTGCATACTTTCACTAATAAACATAATCATGGTAAACGTTCCAAAAATTCTAAGCACATAAATCAAGTGAGCAATTTACTATGATTTCCAACAGGAGGTGTAAATGGAAGTTAATTAGATAAAGAAGGTAACCAAAATGCACTGCTCTTTTGATTTTTCTTAGAACATTTTACAGATCTCTCAGATTCATTTACTTTTCTCCATGAGCAAACACTTTCCCCACCTATTCCAAGACACCTGGCCAACCTCCAAACTGCCTTTATTGCACACATCTTGAACCATTCTCTACACAATAGCCAAAACTGACTTAAAAACAAAATTAAAAAGAAAAGGTTAAATCATCCCTTTGGTTAAAACCCTTGATCTTGCTGCCTCTGAAGTAGTTTTAGGATAGACTCAACTTCTTGTCATGGCCCACAAACTGTGAGTTCTGGTCCTGTTCATGTTTCTAGTTTTGTCACACATCTATCCACTCTTGCTCTTTCAACTTTAACCATGTCAACCTACTTTCAGCTCTCTTTTTACTTTTTGTCCAACAAGCTGTATTTCACCTTGTCCCCAGGTCTTCACACCTGCTCGACCTCTGTCTCATTTCTGCCCTGGCTACCCAACCCATTTGTCTACTTAATTCTTCCTTGTCTTTCAGAAACCACTTCAAAATTCTCTTCTAGAAAAAGTCTTACCTCAGTTCAGATCAAGTTCCTAATATATTCATATTCATAGCTCACTATATTTCCACTTTTGGAACTTACTCAATTATATTTTTACCTATTATTATTGATTACAAGCTATCTTCCCAATGAGAATGCAAACTCTGTAACATTAAGAATCTCATTGCTTCGAAGGTATTATGATATCAATAGTGTAAAACCTGGTACACTATTAATAAGTGGGATTATTTTATTTCAATACTATTTCCTCTTGGTAAAATAGATAGATAAAGGCAGGTAGAAATTTTCTCGATTCCTAAGAAGTGCATTTCTACTGTAAGTTATCAATTCATTGACATTGTGATCATCTCGATAAAGGATAGAAGGCATACAGGATATTTAAATTTAAAATGTTGAAATAAAATGCCAAATGATCTTAAATTAGGCAGGCATTTGACTTCAGGGAACACAACACTGAGCTTGGAACAAAAGGTTGCAGTTGTAGACCTGCCACTCACGTGCACTTTTGGGCAAGTCATACATGTTTATAATCTTTGCTCTGGGAAAGGAGAAAAAGGAGAAAAAAATAGCATTTATTCATAACCTCTTATGTATAACAAATTCTCCAAGTGGTCTACATTTGTTAGAGCATTTTATCTATAATTAGTCATGCAATACCCTGAACAGTAACATTCATTTTTTTAACACACAAAAATCTGCAACTCACTGAAAGTGACTACCATTTCCAAAGTTATATGGAATGTGAGTGATAAAATAGGGTTGAAATTATGTGCATTGGACCTCAAAAACATAAACTATTAATCAAAAACTTTAATAATAAACTATGAGACCCTACTTGGAAATAATAGCATTTTTCTCACAGGGTTTTGAGATTTAAGTGTGATTATACTGGGGTGCCAAAAATGTATACACATTTTAGAAGATGTTATCTATGTATTATATAAATACTGATGGAAAGCACTTTGAGGACCTCTTGTAATTGCAGAATTCAAACATGACTTTTATTGGTCTTTTGTTACTGGCATACAGTGAATATTACAATTTAAGTATAGTATTTTCCTTTCTTAAAATGTGTATACATTTTTTTGGCAGCATCTGTACATGTGACCACAATAGTGCTTGGCTATTTAGTAGATACTTAATCCATATTCGGTAAGTAAAAATAAATGTATAGTAGATGGAATAATTTATGTGTAATAAATACAAATTGCCATAGCACATTCTCCTCATATTCAGGCTTTATTCATCACAGAGACCTTCTGTAAAGATATATCAGTTTCTTCCCCTGTAATACTCATTAAAACTAATTTACATCCTTTTATAAGAATACTTGGCTAGAAGTCTGAATCACTGAACACATATAGGGCAATTTTGAAAAAGCAAACAAACAAACCTTGCATATCTAAGACATTGTTTCACACCACTAGTAATTAAGATCTACTAGCTGTTGAGAGGCAGTAACCTTGAAATACATTTTTGGCTCTGTGTATCACAAAAGCAACATTTTATGATTGTTCATAAAAACAAGCATGGACTTAGAATTTCTGGTTATTAAATGAATAAATAATATGGCAAGTGTACAGACAAAGAACAATTTAAATAATAAACAAGAGTTGTTTGGCTATTTTCAGTGATTTATTTGTGATGGAAACAGTTTAAATTAGATATTGGGATACTCATAATCATTGTATAAACTCTACTTAAGTATTTTAGCTCTATGCACTTAATATACTATACATTTTCAATGTAAGCCAATTTGTCTAATAAAATAATAAAAAAAATCTACCAGTTCAATGAAGCAGCTTTATAAAGACTGTAATTTAAAGACATTAGAGTGTTAAGCAATCATTTCATGCTGTTTCCTGCCTGCATATTGAAAAGCACACACACAACTAACAATTCTGATTCTTCAGAGCAGTCCCCAAAAGTTTAAAATCAAACCGAAGATTCTTTCATCCAAACACAATAGTCCCCAGGTACAAAATTCAGATCAATACGGAAGTCTAATTTGCATCTCATAATCAGACGTACATTCAAAAGTGCAATTAACCTGACTTTGAATTCGACTCAAATGGCTATGAGTTAGTTAATATGTTGAGGTTAAGCTTTCTTTATATTTAAATTTTTCTTTTGTTAATATAAAAAGAACACTTCAGTTGTATTGCTCTGTATTCTTTCAAATTCCAACTTGCATTTGAGTCCAAGAAGTTTTATGTTTGGGCTTCTGGAATCAGGCCCCTTTTTGTGAGCATGTTAGGAAATTGGAGAACATAATTTTGTTTTGGAAAGATAGTTTGCATAAACAGAAGACTTTTCCCTGAGTAGGACTTACCATATAAAAGAACTTTTACAATCTCACTAAAGGGAATCGAAGGGAAAAAAAAATCAGGACATCAAAGTGTGCTTATGCTCTCCAAGCCTGAAATGACTTGGACTATATCTGTACCAGGCTTTGGACCCTAGGTATGAAAACAATTTTACATTTAAGCCAAAAATATTAAGTTTTGATTATCTTTGTTTTTATGATTTCTCAAAAACATTGAGGAAAGAGCATGAGCAAGCAAGCTCAAATACAACTGGAAGGAATGAAGTACTGAAAACTCAAACATGAATCAAATGAATTGTGTTTATTAAACTTCCTACACATAATTATGTTGTTATGCATTAGCTTAGGAAGCAAATAAATAACCACTTACAATTATTTTTACAATAGCTTTAATTTAAGGTCTGGGTTTAGGAGACTAGGAGCAAGTGTGGGCAGGAGGGCAATGAAATAGTATCTCTCTGGTTATCAAGGACAGTTCCCTCATTTTATAGCTGGTGAGTGAGATGCACCCAGTGAAATCTGTAGGCGTCTTCTTCAATATAATTCAATTAAACAAATGTTCATGAAACACTCTATGTGTCCTGGGGGTATATACCTTTTAATAAGGTCATTCCTCCTCCCTCAGGATCTTGCAAACTAATGGATGACTCCTAGATGGGTAAAAATCAAATCCTCACATCCTTCCACTCAGCCCACTGTTCTATTCACTACCGCAGGTTACCTCTAACAAATAAATCTAAGGAAGCCATACATGCAGTGTGGAACACAGTTTCAAGAGACTCAAAACAGGTGTTTCCCAAATACTCTGTGTGAATGTGTCTTGAATTGTAGTTTTATGTAACAGTGAGTGATCATTGGAAAGAAACTGCCATCATATGCAAATGCCCAGTATAAATGTTCAAACAAATTTCAAACCATTCCAAGTTCAGAGCAAATAAAAGAAATGGATTGTGGACGAGTGCAATATATGAATAAATGTGGTAGAGTGGAGAGATATCATTTGGTTAAGAGGTACATAAAGGTATACATGCAAATTTGGCTCATTCCCTTCGATAATTCTTAAGACAAATTAATGAATAATCAATTCCATAGGGATCTTTGAACTATCACCATGATGCACAGTATATGACAGACACTCAAATATTTGTTTAAAGAAGGAATATATAAATAAATGGAAGGATATTTGGATGATGGATGATGCTGTTGTTCAAGATAATCAGATGTTTTTGGGAAGCTCATTTTAGGACAGGTAAATTATACTCATTTACTATCCCCATCACCCATAAAAATTTATTCTCAGATTGAGAGTTTTAGTATTTCTGAAACCCATGTGCCATAGAGAAGAAGAAATTAGAAATATCACAGCAAAGCAGTTAATTCTCACAAGAGAGTACCTCTTAATGATAATTCCTAGAACTGAAGAAAAATGTGAAAGCATGACCCAGGAAACCACCGATGAGGGAAAGTCATGTACTAATAGAGTCATGGCTTCCATCTGACCTTCTTTCAAAAGATAATTCTAAGCTCTATTGTTCCTTTCCCTTCACCCTGCTCAAGGAGGGAGGTTATCAGAATCTCTCCCATCAGAACCTTGTGACAGATGGCATTGCAAAGCTCATTTCACTTTGGGGATTTGCATAAATTGTCCATTTAATAGCATTCCCTATGTCCACAGAATCTGCAGTAGCACAGAAGAATATAATGGCTGCAGCAATAGAAAAACTGTTGTTAAGTGCAGTATGCACTGTTGAAAATATTTCTCTGTCTTAAAGACAGCTCTGAGCAATAGCTGGCCAAGAAAATGAGATCTTTGCAACTATTTATGTGTTTAGTTTACTTCAACTGAGACTCCTGGAAGCAGCCCATCTATTTTTGAAGGTAGAATAACATCAGGCAGAGAAACAGAGTGAGTCTGGGGAAAATAAATAAATAAAAGAAATAGCCACAGAGAATAAACAAGAAAGAATACAATATAAGGCGGTTACTTGAGGGCAAGGAGTCTTTGGTATTCATTGTTGTATCCACAAATACTAGAACAGGGTCTGACAAAGTTTCTTTAAATACTAGTTGACTCATGTACAATGCACCCGATAGCAAAGGAACACGTCACTATTATTCTAGTTATAAAATACAGATAGTTAACAACAACCCTAACTCCCTCTAAGGTAGTTGTATCTTGCTTTATTTATACTTTGAATAAACATGTGTTTATTAGATGACCGTGTAGTAAGCTAAATACAGCTTACTCTTCAGGGTGCAGTAACTTCTCAAATGTTATATTGTCATTAAACATTGAATTAAAAATATTTCTTACACTGAAAACATATTAAATGAGACTCAAACAATATATCAGGTATTTTCCAACACCAGGGGTTAAACAATGAATAACAAGCTCTACTCTTAAAGATACTAAACTCTATTATTATTATTATTAGTAGTAGTAGTAGTTATATTTTTAGGGAAGGGACTGCACTGGGGTATTCCTAGAAGCTTTTGAAAATCATTCTTTTGGTGCCTGCAGTGGGAAAATTATAGAGTATCTTATTTTATACAATTTTGTAAACTACTATTGTTCAGGCACAACAACACTTACTTTTGTGAACATTTAAAATTACTCATTCAGAGCAGAGTTTGGTGAATTGGGTTTGTTGTCAAGTGTGGTCCCAAAACAGCATGAGCACAAAATAGTGAGACAGAATTTCTTGTGTCTCATAAACTGTCTGTGGCAGTAATATCCAGTGATGAGTCCCTAAATATAGTGAGTTGTAGCTGCACACTTGCAATGTGTGTAAACTTCACCAAGGGAATCACTCACTGTGAAGGATTCTGCTCTTTGCATGCACAGATTCTGGAATAAATACCAGAAACATTCAGAAACAT
>PVJL010019913.1:0-12982 GCA_004026885.1 Lyroderma lyra
TGCAGATGGTATCCTCTTGTGCTGGGCTTGCAGGTGCATTGGAGAGGCTACGCTGCCAGTTGAGGCTGGGTGCCACTAGTGCCAGACTTGGGGCTATTTAGCAAGTGGTACAGCTCATGCAGAGGCCAGATGCTGCTTGTTTGGTGTTTGTGAACCTTTGAAAGATTATTAGGAAAGTCTGCAGTAAGATAGGACATTTCGATGAAAAAAACACTGGAAGTGGCTTGGTTAGGCTGCAAATTAAGTGGGGTAAGGTCTCAGGGAATCACCAGAGCAGGGCAACTGACTGGTGTAAGTCAGATTGATGTAGACTCAGATATGGCACTCACCTTCCTCTACATGCTGGCTGGGGAGGGCTCAACAAAACCAAACAAACAAGCAAACAATAGCAACAGCAACAACAAAAATACCACTGGCTTTTGCCAGAACTTCTGTAAGGAAGAGAACCCTTTCCAGTCCTTGCCCTGAAGCCAGATAATTTACTTCCTCCCTATATGTCCCTAGCACCTTTTGAGCTGTTGCCCCAGTGCTGGAGCTCAGAGCATGTGAATTTATAGCCAAATAAGTCTATGTGCAGACCCTTAAGAGGATCTGAAACTCCAGGAGCCTTCTGTCTCACTGAGTCACAATCTCTGCTAGTTTTTATAGCCAAACTTTGTTAGGACTTATCTTCCTGGCAGTGGAGCCTAGGTTGTGGAGCCTGGTAGAGGGTTGGGACCTGTCTTTCCTCAAGGGGGAGCTCTGCAGCCAGATATTCTCCCAATTTTTAACTGCCACACATGGTATGGGACCAGCCTGTTCTGTGTGTCTGCCCTCTCTTACAAGTCTTGATGTGTCTTTTTCTGTGTATTCTTAGTTATAGGACTTCTGTTCAGCTAGATTTTAGGTGATTCTCAATGATGGTTGTTCTGTAGTTTAGTTGTAATTTTGATGTGGTTGTAAATAGGAGGCAAACACAGGATTTATCTACTCTGCCATCTCAACCAGAACTAGGAAAGATGTTATCTTGATGCACACAAAGCTTCCTGTAGAGGTGAACTGTTAGTTCCTAAAGGGTTAAAGCCAGGCCCTCTGTAAAAGGTTACAGCCAGGCCTAATATAAATATTAACAGCCATGCCCACTACCAGCCATGACCTTTCTTACCGTACCATAAATAGCCAATGCTTCAGGCTGAGTAACTACATTACTGCACATGTATTGGCTAATGTAACCATGGCAAAAAAAACAACCCATACTGGGCAGATGTGTCAAGATGCCATTTTTGTTTAAATACATGTATATAGTCCCAGTTAAGCCATAAAGTAGCTTTCTTGCTTGCTTGCTTGTTGGCTTGTTTATGACCTCCTTAGGTCAGCCCTGCATGCTTTTTTTCAACTGGGTATACCACCTCCAAAATCTTTCATGCTAAAGCAGTTCAGCACTGACAAACACTAATCAATGGAAACAGGAAAAGAAGGTGGTGCTAAGAAGTCATAGATGTTGCTGAGAATCTCATCCTCCTCACTATTTTGCTAAAAATCACTTTTGCCCAAAAAGTGTCAATTCTCTTCTCCTCCATGGTGGTAACACTTGATGGCTTTATCTTCCCTCACAATTTTCATCATCCATCCTAAACAAGCATATAATGTAGATATTGTATGTTCCTTGAAAGTGCAGTTACAATTTATAATCAAATCACCCTCCCTAAACTTCTACTGTACACAAATTTTGGAGCCATTGCTTTTTCTCTTCTCAGCAACTTTAATCTCTTCTTATTTAAGGCTAAGTCTAATGAACAGATGCCTTCCAAGTGAACAATGTTCATGATCTCAAGGAAAGCCCACCTACTTCTAATACAGCAGGTCTTCAAATAGTGTCCTTTTGTTTAATGTCCTTCCATGACAATGTTGATGGAATGCCAGAGGAACTTAACTCTTGTTAATATCAATTAATCTATGTAAAACTAGTTTTGTTATATGTCATGTTTCTAAAAGTCACAGAACCTACTGAATATTAACTGAGGACTGATGGTACTCAAGAATTATACCTTGGAGATTAATTTACTAAATAATGCCAGGTCCAAAGGCTTTCTTTCAATTGACTTTTTAGTAGAGCCTTTAGGGGACGATGATAAGTACTGTATAGACATGCGAAACCATTGATTTCTAAACTTTGTTGCATATTGCACTGACTTGAGAATCTTTTTAAACTAAGCCTCACTCCTACCCCCAAATACTCTGATTTAATTAGTATGAGGTTGCAACTCATACCACTCTTATGTGTCAGGCGTTTTAAACTTTCCCCAGGTAACTCTAATATGCAGCAAAGTTTAGGAACCACTGAGGGAAATACTCAAGATTATTGGGTTTTTCCCGTGTATCTTCTGAAAATTTTCTGCTTTGTTTTGGGTAGTTGTGGAGCAAATGGAGTCAGGCTCTCTAGCCATGCTCTGCCATAATGGTGCACACCTGTGATGTAACCGCAATTTTTTTTTTTTGCACTTTTCCAGGTGGCAGCCATTTTGTTGTTTATGCACCTTATGTGCTTGTGTCTTAGCACCACCTATATAAGGGAAGGGGACTGTCTAGGACAGCAGTTCTCAATCTATGGGTCACGACAATCTATGGGTTGTTTGGGGGTCAAACAACCCTTTCACAGGGGTTGCCTAAGACCATCAGAAAATACATATCAGATATTTACATTACGATTCATAACTAGCAAAATTACAGTTATGAAGTAGCAATGAAAATAATTTTATGGGGGTCACCACAACATAAGGAACTGTATTAAAGTTTCATGTTATTAGAAAGGTTGAGAACCACTGTTCTAGGAGGATGCTATGTCCTGCTGGGCATGGACTCCCAGATCTCATTTCATTGCTGCTTTGCTCCTAGAATAAAGGCTGTGTTTAAGTTATCTGCATCTTCTTGATTCTTCTTCAGTCTGTCCACATCCATTGTGAACCATCATGACAATCATCAGCAAGATGCTTGGCATCACATACATGATCTGTAGCAGACAGGTATGGAGCCGACTGCACCCTTGGAGGGAGGGATTGAGGGGTGGCCTGT
Organism: Lyroderma lyra; assembly: GCA_004026885.1. Lineage (NCBI taxonomy): Eukaryota > Metazoa > Chordata > Mammalia > Chiroptera > Megadermatidae > Lyroderma > Lyroderma lyra. The sequence continues at coordinate 3,052 of PVJL010019913.1, forward strand.
CACGAGTATGTGGTACACTGTGGTATGTCTCCTTTCTACCTGGGCACCTCCTCAGGGGTGGCCTGAGATAAATGGGAAGCCCACATATATAAAGAGAAGGCTTTTCAGGTGCTGGAAGAGACCTTCAACACAGCGAGCTCTGTTAGGGCAGCTAGGGCTATGGGTTGGATATTTCTTACAGCCCTGTGGGCAGAGTCCGAGGTGACTCTGCATGACGTGGCATGAGTCCGGCAGCTCCTGACTGAGCTAGACCTGATGAAGTTGCAGGTGCAAGCTATGGAGAAGACCAGAGAGCTGCTGATGGAAGAATGCTGGCTCTTGTGGCCAGGGTCAAAGAGAGGGTTCCCCATTGTCATATCAGACTTTTTGGGAAAGGAAGTGGAACCAGAACTGCACTTCTGTGCTCACCCCCTAGTGACACAAAAAATGCAATCTCAGGAGCCCATGGCCCAGGGGAAGCATCACACTGCAGGTACTCCCCAAATGAGTGAATTCACCAAGTACTGCCCATATACTCAGGCTGAGTTGGTAGACTTGTGTAAGCAATTCTAGCAGAAAGCCAGTGAGCCCATGATCACCTGGCTTTTGTGGATCTGAGACCTGGGAGTAGATGGTATAATGTGTACAGAGCAAGAAATGGAGAAATTAACCTCTGTGACCACAAAACCCTCACTGTGTCTGTAACTACAGGCTAGATCCCAGTATGGGCAAGACACCTGCTCTCTGTTGGATTGGTTCATGGCAGTCATCCAAATGGTGTGGATGCTTGCAGGAGACATTCCTGAGAAAGTCATTAAGTGACAGTCCTATACTGAGTTGGTACAGGTGTTGTGGGAACTGAGTATGCAGAATGTGATGTTTAATCCGAATACCCGAAGTCCAGATGATGAGAGATTTATGGCAAGTGTGAGGAACAATGTATTGCAAAATGCTCCTTCTTCCCTGTTTGGATCACTTGCAGCAATCTAAATGCCTTACATATGCTGCCCTATGAATGAGATCACCGTGACATATAGGATTTATGTGTCTCCCATCCCTGAGTATATCTTAAGAGTGGACATTTTCCAAGGTCTGTGGTTGAACATCATGGCAGGAGAGTTTCAAATCTGAGTGAGGGTAGTGAAGGCAGTGATGCAGGGACATGCTGCACATGCACCTTTGCAGCCACCCACTCCCTGACAGATTGTACACACCAAGTAGTACAAACTGCCAGGTGACTATGAGGAAATAATTTTGACAATATGGGAACTGGAAAACATGGGGATAGTGCACCTTATCCACAGTTCATTTAAAGTGCCAATGTGGTCAGTGAGGAAACCAGATGGAACCTGGTGAATGATGGTGGACTACAAGGAGTTAGGTACAAACTACATAGGTAAAGTTGCCTTTGCATGCTGCGGTCCCATTAGTGGTGGACCTGATAGGTCACCAATTCCTGAGTCAGGTGATTGATCATTTTGTGGCTGTTCTTGCTAATGGCTTTTTCTCCATTGAAATAGCCTCAGAGAGTCAATATCAATTTGTGGTCATTTTGGGAAGGCAGATATTGAACTTTTTACTGTCCTTTCCCAGGGTTACTTGCATAGCCCCACACTGTACCACAAACTGGTGGCAGCAGACTTGGCATGATGGTCACAGACTGATAATATATGCCTGTTCCATTAAATTGATGATATCATGTTACCTAGTGACTCTCCTGGATATATATAATGAGCTGTTCTTGCTCTCCTAACCCACCTGAAAACATGTGGTTGGCCTGGCTTATCTGTCAAGTTTTGGGGGGTTATTTGGTTGGTTGGGTAAGACAAAGATTATTCCCAATGCAGTTATAGATAAAATCCAAGCCTACCCTGTGTATACCACTGTTAAGCAATTGCAAACTTTCCTTGGACTCTTGGGATATTGGAGAGCCTTCTTTCCCCATTTAGCCCAAATGCTGAGGCCCTTGTATTCCTTGGTTAGGCAAAGGGCTCATTGGGACTGAACAGAGGGGGCCCAAGCAGACTTTGACTCCTCCAAGTGTACAATTAAGGTAACCCAAGCTCTGCATGTGTTTGACCCTGCCTGGCCTTGTGAGCTGGATGTACATGCCACTCAGAGGGCTTTGGCTGGGGCCTATAGCAGTGTTCTTAGCACTTGTGATAGCCTATAGGCTTCTGGTCCCAATTATGAAAGGGAGGGCTGATGTTTGTTACTATTTGGTAGAGAAATATTGACTGCTATATATGCTGCCCTTTTGGCAACTGAAAGCATTATGGCTACTGCCCCTGTTACTGTAAGGACCACATATCCTATCGCAGGATAGGTATGTGATTGGGCCACAAAACCACACTGTGGCACTGCCCAAACACCTTCGTTGGCAAAATGGGGAGGGGTCATATTTGCAACAATGCAGTGTTCTTAGCAATAGTCATTTGAGAGCTGAGCTCCAAGGAGTCTTTGGGCCTGTGGCTATGGGGGAACAAGCCTCTCAATGCTTGAAAAGTGAGCCAGAGGCCAGCCCCTTCAAGAAAGGGCAAGTGCATATCCAGGGGATGCTTAGTATACAGATGGCTCTAGCAGGGTCCAGCACTCGCAGTGGACTGCTGTCACCTTCCATCTTCCCACTAAGACCACTTGGTATGATAGTTGTACTGAGCAAAGCAGCCAATGGATGTAACTATGGGCTATATGGTTAGTGGTTACTAATGAGTCCTCCTCATTGGTAGTCTATACTGACAGTTGGGCAGTATTCAGAGAATGGTGATGCACCACTCACTCTGGGGTCAAGCCATGTGGCAAGACCTATGGACCCTAGGACATAAGAAACAGGTAAAAATCTATCATGTCACAGGATATGCTCCTTTGGTCCATCCAGGTAATGATGTGGCAGATAGCTTGGCAAAAGATGAGGTGGTTAGAGACTGTTCCTGTCAGAGATGTGATGCAATGGTTGCACCGGTACCACCTACATGCAGGACAAAAGACTATGTAGCCAATGGTAAAATCATGAAACTTATCTATTACTTATGCTGATGTGCTTTCGGCTTGCAAGCAATGTGCTGTCTGTTCTAAGGAACATCCCTAAAAGCTCTCAGTGAGCCCTGAAGAAACTGCAGCAGTGAGTGTCAGATTAAAGAGCTAAATATCTAGAAACAAAGAGGTTGCCAGAATGAGGGACAAAAAAATACAGCTCAAAATAAAGAACAGCAATAAACCCCAGAAAACGAAATAGAGGCAAAGAACCTATCAGAGACAGAGCTCAAAACAACAGCTATAAGAATGCTCAAGGAACTTGGTAAAAATTTCAAAAGAGATAACAAGCATAAAGACATATAAGCCATAAAAAAACCAGGCAGAGATAAAGATTAAAATAATTGAAATGAAGAATGGAATAGGAGTCACCAGACTAAATGAAGCAAAGGCACAAATCAGTGATTTGAATGAACAGTAGCAGAAAACACCCAATCAAAACAACAAAAAAGAAACAAAAAATGAGCGTAGTTTAAGATTCCCCTAGGACAACATCAAGCATAACAACACTCGTATCATAGGGGTACCAAAAACAGAGGAGAAACAGCAAGGCATGAAGAATTTATTTTTTTTAAGTAATGACAAAAGACTTTCCTAAACTGATGAAGGAAATAGTCACACAAGACCTGGAAGCACAGAGTCCAACAAAATGAACCCAAACAGGCCCACACTGAGACACATCACAAGTAAAATGGCATAAGCTAAAGACAAAGAGAGCCCAGATCATGAAGACAGAGGAATGACAGGAAACTCTTGAAACCTCTCCTGGAAAATACAACAGATAAAAACCAAAAATCCAAACAGAATCCCTAAGTGGCACATGGCCATGGCTGAGAGAACCACTCATCACAGAAAACACCTAAAGGTCAGAGAAAGAAAGGCAGGCTGGAGAAAGGGGAAGTGGACAGATGGGTCAGTGGTTCACAACCCAGAGCCCAATAGAAGTAGTGAACTGGGAACATGGGAACATTTGCCGAAATGCAGTGCGACCACAAGCAGCTTGGAAGCAGATAACTGACAAGGGCGAAGGTGTGGACGGGTAAAGTGGGAGAAACCCTGGGTGACCTAGGGCTTGAACATATGGCCTTGCATAAGTTAGGGCCTGAGCAGAGGTTCCTTATATGATGCATTACATGGCCCTGGGCAAGCTAATGCTGTAACTGGAACACACACGTGGGCCTGGAAGAGCTCAGAGACAGGAGCTGAGAGACCCAGCAGCACTGACCCAGACACAGGATGGCCCTGGGTGAACTGTAGACTGAGAACCATGGGCCATGGAAATGCTGACCAGGAAAGATCATAGTCCTGGGAAAGACATGGGCTAAGAAGAGAAAAAGACAGAGCCAAAGGCACATACCAGCAATGGCCCTTTGAACTCCTGATGGAGATATGGAGAGACAGGCTTGGGTTGCAGCTGAGCCCAGTACCCAGGACAGTGTGCGACCTTGGGCAACTCATCAGTTTCAATTAGCACTGTCTTCACAGACAGGCAAAACCCAGGAACACAAAGCCTGGCAGCTTCCTCTGACTCTCTTCCAAGACTCTCCCCACCCCAACATCACATAGAGCCTGCAATCAGCCACAAACAATAAAACCCGCCATTATTCTGTGCCCTACACAAGGCTATGCCTGATTTTTTTTTCTGAACAAATCCCACCCCCGCCATTCTAGCTGAAATTACTAGGGCTTTTAGGGATACTACAACACACAGGTGCAACAGCTCCAGCCTGCACTGGGATTCTAGAGACATAGAATACCATCGCCTACTGAATCCTCTCAAAGAAGAGGTGCACTGAAACCAACATGACTGGATCAAAGTAGAGAAGTCCCTTCCCAGGGAATCTGTCTGTGTGAGAAGATTGAATAGACAAGAGAAAATATTGTGAGACACAGCAGTGACACCAATTGGGAATTGAAAGAAACACCTCTTCATATTTGCCAGGGGAAAAGTCTTTATGCCCTGTAGAAGAACAATGAGTACCCTAGGAAACAAAGCAGCACAGAAAAAAAAAACTCCCAAGAAGAGTAATTGGAAGATATGATATGATGTGATCTAAATGAAACATAATTTAAGACTGCAATTCTAAAACCACTCAGAGAAATCAAAGGAAATTGGCAGAGCACACACGGGAAGCTAAATGCCCTCAGAAAGAAAATCTGTGAACAAAAGGAATATTGTAATGAAGAAATTAAAACTATAAAACAAAACAAATAGAAATTCTGGATATAGACAATGCAATAAAAGAAATGAAAATGGAATTAGATAGCATAGGAAGCAGGGCTGACCAGTTGGAAAAATAATTAGTGATTTAAAAGATAGGAATATGAAATTCTCATAGAAGAAAGAAGAAAGAGATTTGAGAGTCAAAAGAAGTGAAATAACAGTGCAAGAAATATCTGACACCACTAGAAAAAAAAAAAAACAACATAAGAATAATAGAAGTACTGGAAGAGGCAGAGCAGAAATCCAAAGAGAGCTTACACAAAGAGAAGTAGACAAGGACTTTCCAAACCCGTGGGGGGGAAACCCCTAAAATCCCAAATTCAAGTAGAAAACAGGACCCCTAACTCCCTGAATTCTAGCAGATCTTTTCCAAGGCACATTATACTGAAAATGTTAAATTTCAAGGACAAGGAAAGAATTCTCAAGGCATCCCAGGAAGAAAAGATAGTAATCTATAAAGAAAAGCCCATCAGGCTATCATCAGACTTCTCAGAAAAAACTACAAAGCAGGAGGGAGTGAAATCAAATATTCAAAATATTGAAGGAAAGAAATTATCAGCCAAGAATAATTTATCTAACAAAGTTATTTTTTATATTTGAAGGAGAAATTAAGAACTTTTCAGACATACAGAACCTGAGGGAATTCTCTAGCACAAAGCTGGCATTTCAGTAAACACTGAATTTGACCTGAAATAAAATGGAGAAAAATAAATGAAGAAAAGTTGGTACAACAAAAAAACTAAAAGGAGAGAAAATAAAGGTTCAAATTTCCAAAACAGAATGGAGATAAAAAGCATGTTCAAGAAGACAAAGTGGTTATAGAAAATCCACACATATAAATCATCACCCTAAATGTAAATGGACTGAAATCACCAATTAAAAAAAAAAAGATAGAAAACAGAGTGGCTAACGGGATGGGAAAAAAAAACATCAATATACTGTCTCCAAGAAACATATCTCAGCCATAAGGAAAAATATAGACTCAAAGTGAAACAATGGAAAACAACATTCCAAGTAAATGGTGCACAGAGTAAAGCAGGAGTTGCCATACTTATATCTGATGAAAAAAAACTTCAGGATAAAAAACATAATAAGAGATAAAAAATGGACATTTTGAAAAGATCAATGTAATGACAATACAAAAAGAACATATGACACTGGTTAATACATATGTCCCCAATCAGGAAGCACCAATATTTACCAAAAACTATTAACTGATCTAAAAAGGGAAACTGACAAAAACACAATTATATTAGGAAACCTAAACACCCCCTTGAGAGCCATCAAAAGGTTATCCAAACAGAAAATGAATAATAAAATATCAGCTTTAGGGAGTTCCCTGATGGTGTAGTGGCTTAAGGCTTCAGTGCTGGCACTGTCAGTGTTGCGGCCTGGGTTTGATTCCCAGCCAGGGAGCTACCCACATACCAAAAAGCAAATAAAAATAAAAATAAAAAATATCAGCTTTAAATGTTAAATTACATCAATTAAAAATAATTGACATTTACAGAACATTCCATCCTACAACAGAAGACTATACATTCTATTCTAGTTCAAATGTATTATTCTCAAAAGTAAATCATATGCTGGGACACAAAACTAGCCTTAGCAATTTCAAGAAGATTGACATCATACCAAGTGTATTCTCAGACCAACAAGCTTTGAAATAGGAGATTAACTGCAAAAAAAAGAAAAGAAAAGAAAAGAAAAACAAACAAACAAAAAAAACACAAAATTAAACACATATATGGGAGGATTAAACAACATGCTTTAAAAACTAACTGAATCAAAGAAATAAAAGGAGATTAAGGAATACATAGAAATTAATGACAATAAAAGTACAACATACCAAAATTATTGTGGTGCAGCAAAAGCAGCAATAAGAGGAAAATTTATATCATTACAGGTCTATCTCAAAACACTAGAAAAATTACAAATAAACAGCCTAACATATTACCTTAAAGAATTTGAAAAGGAAGAACAAAAGAAGCCTAAAGCAAGCAGAAGAAAGAAAAAAAATAAAAATTAGAGCAGAAATAAATGAAAAAGAAAACAGAAAAACTGTAGAAAAATTAATGCAACAAAGAATTTGTTCCTTGAAAAAAGAGCAGTAAAATTGACAAACCCCTGGGTAGGCTCACCAAGGGACAAAGAGAAAAGACACAAGTAACCAAAATTACAAATGAAAGGAGAGAAATCACAACTGATAATATAGAAATACAAATAAACATAAGAAAATGTTGTGAAGGACTATATGTGACCCAATTTAACAACCTAGAAACAATAACCAAATACAGTAAAGTTGTGGCATACAAGAAGAAATGGACACATTTCTAGCAACATGCAGTCTACCTAGACTGAACTAGGAAAAACTGAATAATCTAAATAGACCAATCAATAGTAAGGAAATTAAAACGATCATCCAAAACTTCCCCAAGCAAAATCCCAAGACCAGACAGACTCACCAATGAGTTTTATCAAGGATTCAAAGAGAAATTAATGCCTATCCCCCTCAAACTCTTTCAAAAATTAAAAAAAGAGGCAATACATTCCAACTTATTCTATGAAGCTAACACTACTCTAATACAAAACCCTGGTAAGGACAATACACACACACACACACACACACACACACACACAAATATAGACCAATATCACTGATGAACACAGATGCAAAAATGCTAAACTAAATACCACCAATTAAAATACAACAATGCATTAAAAAGATTATACACCACCAAGTGGGAGTCATTCTAGGGGCAAAACAATGATTCAATATATGCAAATTAACCAATGTGATACACCACATAAACAAAATAAAACATGAAAATCATAAGATTATGTCAATTGATGCAGAAAAGAATTTGACAAGATGCAACATCCCTTTATGATCAAAACACTTAACAAAATGGGTATAGAAGTAAAATACTCCAACATAATTAGGACCATATATGAAAAGCCCTCAGCAAATATCATACAGAACAGACAAAAACTGAAGCCTACTCTCCTAAAATCAAGAACAAGACAGGGATATCACTTGTTGCCACTGCTATTCAATAAAGTACTGGAAGTTCTAGCCAGAGCAATCAGGCAAGAGAAAGAAATAAAAGGCATCTAAATAGGGAGAAAAGAGGTTAAAATGTCACTTACTGCAGATTACATGAATCTTTATATAGAAAATCCAAAAGCCTTTACCTGAAAACTATTAGAAACAATAACCAAATACAGTAAAGTTGCAGCATACAAAATCAATGTACAAAAATCAATTGCATTTTTATATACCAACAATGAAACTTCAGAAAAAAATGAGAAAAATAATACTTTTGAAATTGTAACAAAAAAATAATATACCTGGGAATAAACTTAATGAAGAACATGAAGGACTTATAAACTGAAAAGTTTAAGACATTACTTAAACAAGTTGAAGTGAACAGAGAAATAAAAAGATATCACATGTTTATCGATTGGAAGAATCAAAATAATTAAAATGTCTATGTTACCCAAAGCAATATACAAATTTAACACAATTCCCATCAAAATCCCACACACATTCTTTCAAGAAATGAGTAAAAGAATCATTAGATTCAGATGAAACCACAAGAGAACCTGAATCACCAAAGTAATCTTACCAAAAAAAATGCTGGAGGCATCACATTCCCAGATTTTAATCTATACTACAAAGCAAAAATAATTAAAACAGCTTTGTATTGGCAAAAAGCAAACACACAGACCAATGGAATAAAATAAAAAAACCCAGAAATAAACTCAAAAACATGGACAGATAATTTTTGACTAAAGAGCAAAAAATGTTCAAAGAGAAAAAGAAAGCCTCTTCTATGAATGGTGCCAGGAAAATTAGAAAACCATATGCAAAAGAACAAATCTGAACTGTGAACTGTCATCATGTACCAAAATTAACTCCAAATACATTAAAGACCTCCATATGAGACCGAAAACAATAAACTGTATAAAAGAAAATGTTGACTTCAGCAGGAGGAATGAGCCCTCTTCGCAGATACACTTTAGGAGTCTTGGAATGTGAGAGATTCTGTTGTAAAGGACATTCATTACCCAGGAGCAAGGCCGCTTTGGGGATTTACCTTGGTAAGGGACTATACTCAAGAGAAAGGTAAACAGAGTAAAAGTCAGAACTATGAGTTTCATTTCCTGATTTTTACCATCAACATCTGCTTGAGGGGAGAGAAGACAAGATGGCGACTGGAGAGGAGGTCCCTAAAGCCTCTCCCAGAAAACACAATTGAACAACCGACCAGGAGCCAAGAAAGCGGACCCTGAGCGACAAACCGGCTGCTGAGAAATCCACAAATCGCAAGTAAACCTGAAGGCTGGCGAGAAAGGGGCGAGTCGGGGAGAGTGAAGGGAGCAGAGACGAACCACGCGGGACGCGATCCCTGCTGACTATTTGGAGCTGCGCAGTTTGGGGGAGGGGAGAGAGACTGGGGAGCTGGGGACGGAAGGAGTTTGGGAGCCAGCCGCTGGAACGTTTGAGTGGTAGAAGGGCTGAGTGAGGACTCTGAACTGCAAAGATAACACCCCAGCTCTAAGCCCCCTGGAGACCTACACAGGGCTGCAGTTCCTGTTCCCAGCCTGCTGCAAAGGCGACCCTGCTGTCTCAGGCCAGGCCCACAGCTTTGGACTTATGGAGCGGGCACTTCCTCGTGCACCCCAGAGTTC
>PVJL010019914.1:0-12939 GCA_004026885.1 Lyroderma lyra
GATCGGCCAATGGGAGACGGTGTTGTTGCCAACTACGGCGGCGCACTCTGAGGAGGGAACGGAGGGAGTGAGGCTGCTGCCGCCGCCACTGCTGCAGGAGGCGTGAGTTGCGGACGTGAGGGCTCGGCCGGGTAACGGAGGGCTGGGGCGGTGTGCGGGGTCAGGGGCCTGGGAACAGGCCGTGGGTGCCGGGGAACAGGCCGGGGCCGCCATCTCGGGAAGCTGTGGCGGCAGGGGCGGGGCCCGGAGCGGCGGCGGCGGCAGGTCCTCGGGGAGGCCGGGCGGGCGGCGGGGAGGCGGGTGGCGGCGGGTGTCCCTCCCCGTTCCGCCCGCCTCCGGCGCGGCCCTGAAGGTCAGGAGGCGCTTTGTTCCCGCGCGGCGTCCCCGGGAAGGTTAAGGTGGCAGCGGGCCGGGCCCCTCCCGTGCCGCCCAAACGAGCCGCGGGCTGGGCTCCCGGTGAGTGCGAAGCCGCGGAAGGGCCTTTGTTTTCGGAACTGGAGCTCTCCCTGGGGTGAGCGTGACCGCGAGCCTCGGCTCCTGGAACCTGTCGGCTGGAGGTTTTGTTGGTTTGATGGGGAGGCGGAGACCTTGCGAGGCTCCTGGCTGCTGTCGGAGGCCATGTAGTGAAAACGAGGGGGGCGACGTGTGCCCACAGCAGACTAACGAACACCCCGGACACTCAACGGAGTCGGTGTAGCAAGCGGGGCGGCTGGGCGTAGGTTTGCCTTGCTGCCCAGCATCATCCTTCAGAGGAGAGAAGTCCCCCCTCCCCCGAAAGGGAAGAGTTTAATCATCCGTGCGATTTACGGATGGGAAAGTTCTCTGCTTTCTTTCGGTTCAGAGGTGGTGACAGCAGTCACGTTGGTCGCTACTAAGCCACTTCTCCCCCTGACCCTCCCTTTCTGGATGCTTTCAGTTTATTCTAGGAAAGGACTCCCGGGTCGAGGTCATTCCCCACTTAAACCCGAATTCAGTGACAGCGTGGGTGCTTGTGCACTTCCCTGCTACAGTGCCGGCATTTCCCTCGCATCTCTAAGGTGGCCTTGGGATGCATCCGTCAGGGCCTTGGCTCACGTGGCCACTATATCTGCTCCCTCTTCTTGCATTTACGATATGAAAATAGGTGAAAATTTTCTTGTACAGGTGTGTAGACTAAATTGTTGGACCTAAAAGTTAATTTTTTTTTTTTTAAACTTAGCTGCCTTCCTGCAGCAATAACCGTACTTCAAATGACTTAGGGCTCTTACCACACGTCTAGGGAGAGATGATTCTAATCTCTTTGCATGTGTTAATTTCATTTCATAATAACCTAATAACGTGTGCGATGATGCTGTTGTTTTCCCCTTTAACTACTCAGGAAACTTAAGGCCCTGGGAGGTTAAGTGTAATAGCTTGTCCAAGGTGACAGCTTGGATTAAAATGCAGGCAGTTTTAACTTTGCCCAGCCTTACTGCTTTTGTAGAGGGAATGAAAGACGTTTTAGTGGAATGATATTTTTGTTATTGCACTGAGCCTAACTGAAGTCTAGGTTATGAGCACTTGAGCTGGTCGATCATTTCCAGCTCAAAATTTTGTGGCTTCACATAATGCTAACTGCTTCTCATAGTAGAATCTGGAACTTATTTCAGACCGCAATTAGTATTAATAATTGCTAGTGGAATAAGTAGTAAAGATAGTGATAGAATAGGGATATACTCCCGAGGTGAAACCAGTGACTAAAGAAGAGGGAGAGCGTTTAAAGATTAGAATGAGTTAGTAGTGGTTCACTTACTAAGGCACAATTGGCAGAAGCATGAAACCCCAGGAAATGAATTTTCTCAGTTTATGATCTGCCGTTTAAGTTGTTTTGGGACAAGACAAGTAAACTTTTTTCTTTCATCTTTGAAGATGAAATCTGTTTTTTTCTGAGACTTGGAAGATAAGACATCTTTTGGGCTATAAAAATACAAATGCAGAATTTAATTTCTTAAAGAATTATAGTGACAAAAGGGACTCATGTGATAGATAAAACAGGCATAGGAATTGTAACCTTCCCAGGTTTACTTGGGAACATTTTTACTGGAATTTTAAGGCCTCTTCTCGTGGTATGATGAGAACAATTATTCCCAAAATAATTATTTATAATTATATAAATAATAATTTCAATGCTACAGTGCTATCTTAAATACCTATTATTACACATACATTTGCAGTCTTTTCTCTTGGTTGACCAGTGTTAGGATTTAGAATTTCTACAGTTATTTGTACCTCTGTATCATAAAATAACATGTAAACACTTGTGATTTTTGTGTTATTTTGCAAAACAAGCATGGAATAGTGATTGGAGAAATTAAATTATTTGCAATAACTGATTTCATCATTTTTAGTTTGATAACCTCAGTAGACTGAATTCTGAAAAGGATACATTTAGGATTTTTGTCCTCTAAAAATGTTTGGGCGTTGTGGTTTTGTGAATTGACGGTGGATTATCAGATTCTGTGGTATTTTGAGTTGGGCTGTGGAGTGCTTCCTTTAACCCCTCAGTGTTGTTAGCAGCCTCTTGGTGCTGGGAGCACACCAGTTCCTGCATCTGCAGTTCTCCGACCAGCTGGGGTTAGGAGGGAAGACCTCCATTTTTCTTTTTAGCAGTTGGTAGCCTTCTATTAGTTGGAAGAGGTAACCTCAAATGTACACATATAAATGGCATAGTAGAGTTCAGAATTACTTAACTTTCAGAGTTATTTTTCTTCCTTTCTGTTTGTTGTCTGCAGTTTTCAATTGTTTTAAAACCTGTTTTTGGTAAGCTGTTGTTATACTTAGAGAAATTTTGCCAGAGAACCTAATTTTGTTTTGTTTTGGAAGAATAGTATCTGGGCAGGAGGGTGATTTAAATTTCTGAAATTCTGGGTGCCATCAGCTGTCTGACATAGGCAAACCTGATTTCAGCCAATACGCCCACTGATGGCTTCTACTTAAATAATAAGGCAGCAGTGAGGAGCTTGGGAGTTTGGTCTGAGATGACTGTTTTTAGAGTGCTTACCTTTTTTGATGTTTTTTAAAGGGAAGTGTATTTAGGCATCCACAGTAAAAGGCTGGTATTACTTAACTGGACCGTTCTACCACTGGCATGATTTTGGGAGTAGAAAGCTGCTGATGTGGAATCATGGCAGGAAATCACCCTCTGGCCTTAGCTTACTCTGCGTGGTATCTCTGACTGTAGCAAATACTTGCCTCCGTAAACTCAATGGGGAGATTTATCCATGAGCGCATAGTGACTGGGAAACACTTATTAATGGGTAGTGAAGAATTTTGTGTGTATTATAAAATTTTTCAGAATGCTTTGTGATGACATAGATCTTTTTTTCATTTGATGGCCATAGGTTTTCTACCCTGCCTCTTCAGATGAAAGCAGGGCTGCTTTACTTTGTTTGCCATTCAATTTCAAGTTTCCTGAGTATTTAGTAACAAGAGAGGCAGCCTATTTTCCTAGTGAGAAAACTACAAAAGATCACTTTGTGATTTTTACCTTTTCATCTTGCCCACTCTGTGGCCTTAGATTTCCTCTTGCTAGGATGCTTTGTCAGCTGTTGTAACTAAATGTGCTTCCATTCTGGGGCTGCGGGACTCTCTCTCTCTCTCTCTTTTTTTTTTTTTTTTTTTTTTAAATGTACTTTATTATTGCCCAGAAAAACCTGCTTATAAACAAAGTGAGATGGTTTCTGTTTAATAGTTTTGCGGTAAACTTTACACTTTAAATATTTTTGTACAGAGGTTATAAGAATGCAGTTGTGTTAGGATTTAAAACATTAGTTGTTCACCCAGTAGCTTTCAGTGCTTTGCATTTGTTTATTTATTCATTCATGAGTAGCAGCTTCTTTTTTTGGCAAAGGGGTGGGGGGTAGTTCCCTGGCTGGGAATTGAACCCAGGCTGCGTAATTGAGAGTGCCAAAGCCTAGCCACTACACCACCAGGGAACTCCCCCTGAGCAGCTTCTTATATGTTTGCATTATTCAGTTATACACTAATGAATTGCAGAGAAGAGAGAGCAGAGGAGGAAATTGGAGCTCTAGCAATGGAGAACCGCAGTGCTTTGAGTAAAAATGGAGTTTTGGTTAAAGAAAGGAAATAGTTTTTTACTTCTTCCTGAATACTGAAGGCTTGGTCTCTCGCAAGTTTCTGAAAAGATGTTCAGTTGCGTCCAGTGGCAGTTAGATCTTGTAATCAGACTTGACTTCCTGGACCTGGAAGAATGGCTTGGGAGAAAGAAGCTAAAGTCTCCGTGGAGTCCCTGAAGCCATGCTGTGTACAGGTGACACTGGCACTCCGCTGCAGTGAGTGCATGAAAGGAGCACAGGTCGCTGAGTTCCTGCCACATCCTGTGCTAGGCACAGGGATCGCTGCGATGAGCAAGTGGACAGGTCCCTGCCCTTGTGGGCCTTGTTCTTCAGTGGGGACATGTGTCATTTATCCGCTCTTAAAAATGTGATGGGAAGTAGTTTCAAACCCACAAAAATATTGATCCCCCATATCTACCTAACACCTAGCGGCATTATTTGCCAATATTAGTTTATCTGTGAACGTGTTATTTTTTAATTATTTTTTTATAAATGCCAAATAAGCTTTTTAATCTGTGTCTTGTAAAAGTGGGATCATGTGGAGTGTATTATGTATGTTTTTACACAAGGACTACATCATCAGTGAGGAAAGTAAATGAACATACAGAATAAGTAGAATTTTAAAATCATCCTGTGAGTTAGAGTTTGAAAGACACTGTGAACACCAGTAAATGCTTTGAATTGCTCTAAGATAACTGGCCTGGCATATAAATATTTCTTTTGCTAAAACTTATTAAGATAAGGCGAATTAGAATTGATTAGTCTTATTTCGAAGCCTGGTCATTTTAGTACCAACAGGATAAGTTTTTATGAGTAGAACATGCACACACTGAAATGTACCGGTCCTAAGTGTAGAATTTGATTTTGACAAGTACATATGTCCGGGGAACCAGTACCCCCCCATTCAGGAGGTGGGTCATTTCCATCACCCCAGAAAGTTTCCTCCTGCCCCTCCTTGTGGGGGCCTCATCCCTATAGACAGCACTGGTAAAAGAGTAATAATACTTAGTAATATTAATTGTTATACATTTTCTTTAATTTTAGGAGGTAAAAACATTCAGATGGCAGATAACAGGTAAGCCAAAATGGACTTTGTTTATTAGAGTTTAAATTTTAGTTGAACAAGAGCCAAGCCATATTGTGTCAACATCATTGGAAGCTCTAGCTGATGGCTCCTTTACTGTTTTTGCCGTGTGTATTTGAACCCATGAAGAAAATTGCTTACACTGTGAAATGTATCTCAAACATTGATACTTAAAACCTCTTGGGGGAAGTAATCATTTTGCTCTTCTGGCTTTAACAGTCCCCAGTGAAGTCATGTGATTGACTTGATTGACACTGTCCTAACATTCTGTAGCCTCCTGTAGTCAAGTGAAAGATTCTGTTTTTGTTTGTGGATCATCCTGAAGGTCACATTTGGTTATTTGGTTGTGTATAGTGTTTTATGTGGTTTATTTTTGGTGAGGGAGGTGTGTCCAGACATGTTTGAAAACTCTTAGACCTAGTTTTGTGAAGTTTGGTTGTTTTTAGAGACTTTGCATGGCTGGCTTTCAGAGCCTCTGAGAACTGTCCTCACAACTCGGGAAGGTGTCTTTTCTTTGATTACCTCAGCAGCTGTCCAAACCAAGGGTGCTTGTTGGCTGGTTAGGGGGTTTGCTTTGAGAGTAAGAAGCAGATTATGTTTTTAAAGAAGCTGTGGAAATGAAAATTAAGAAGCTTTGGCCAGTGTGGGAAGCTAGAACTGTGTGGGAATGTGGAGGAGGATTAAGTGATAATAGAGTTGTTAAATAACAAAGTATCTTATATGTAATACGTGTGGATATCCATAGTTCTCTTCTCAAATTTGAAGTCACTGTTGAGACACCTCCTAGGATGATAAGTAGGAAAAATGCCCTCGTGCTGTTTATCTCTGGGGCCTCCTTCGCAGTAATACTTTAACCGTATTGTTGTAGTTTTACAGATGGGGTTCCTTCAGATACCTTGGAAGCTGCTGAGAGCGCACCTGCCACAGGTCAGTTCACTGCACGTGGAGGAGTTAACAGCTGGAAAGTTTGCACCCCGTGTGGGAGTCTCCTCTTGAGCCATTCATTGTAGTGATACAAGTAAGGGATCACACAAAGATTTTAGGAAAAGCTAGAGTGAGTTAAAGGAGGGTGAACATTAGTCCTTCATTTAAAAATCTTTTTATTGTGGGAAATTCAGACTGCAGAAGTGTAGCGAATGAAGCAGATAACGTCTTTGTGCCTGCCGTCACGAAGTGTCACGGTTGCTTAACAGATGACCAGTCTTTCTGCATCTGTTCCTGATTGTCCTGAAGCACATCAGTCATATTTTGTCCATAAACTTGTGGATGTGTTCCCCGCCCTCCCCCCAAATCTGTATTTTCTTCCCTGAAGTTTTTGAAAGTAAGTTGTGGATACACTGGCTAAAAGAGTTCCTAAAACATTTTAGCATGAATTTCCTAAAAGCTAGGATGAGTTCTCATCACCACAGCGCCACAGAAATTTAATGTGAATACGATACCAGAGCAGGTGTACCGTCACATCACACTTGCTCGTCTTCTCAGCACGTCCCTGATCGCTGTACCCCACGCCCAGACCCAGGACCAGCCAAGGCCATGCGTGCACTTCGTTCTGGCTCCTTTCTTGTGGAGTCACCCCGCCCCCACCTTCTCACCCTTCACTGCAGTGACACTCCAGCAGGCGTGTGCCCAGCTGTCTTATAGAATGCCCACACTTTGGGTTGGTGGTGGTTTCCTCCTCATTAGATTCAAGGTCTGCATTTTGTCAAGACCACCATGTAGGTGACCTGGTGCGGTGGGAAGTGTGGGTGGCCTGTGACAGGGGTATTGAGATGGTGAATTGGCTAAGACGGTGTCTGCCAGACTTTCTCCCTCGTAAGAGTCCTGTTAGCAAGTGGTCCCTCGGGTCCCCTGTGGATATCCTGTTCTCCATGAGACAGTCACATGGTGGTTTCCGCATTCACGGATGATCCTCTCTGTGTCAGTAATGACATTGGTGGTTGCAGAAAGGTGTTTTTCCAGTTCTACCAATCCTACCACACCTCACAGCTATTAAAGCCCACCCCCTTAGTGTTGCTGCAGAGACGTGGGTTAGTCGTTCAGTGTTTTATCAGTTGCCATCATCATTTTTGGTGTACAAATTGTTTCATTTGGCCAATGAGGGTCCCTTCACGCTGGCTTCTGTGTCCTTGTGCTGTGTCCCCATCAGTTTTTCCCCCCATCAGTTTTGAGTGCCTTTTTTTTTTTTTTTTTTTTTTTTTTTTTTTTTTTTTTTTTTTTTTTTTTTTAATGTGGGTAGTTCCCTGGCTGGGAATTGAACCCAGGCAGTGTTGATAGTGCTCAAGCCTTAGCCACCATACCACCAGAGAACTCCCTGCTTTTTTTGTGTGTGTAGCTTTGTGGCACAAGTGATGTCCCCTTTTCCCTTGAACTCTCTTTGCCCCACACCCAAACTCTCATTTCTCCAAAGGGCCCTGTTTCTTAGTGGGAAGAGGTATTTAAAAACCAAAATGTAGGTGCTAAGTGTCATTGTTTCTAGGCCACTTGGTGTCCACAGCTAGAGGAGGGGTGTGTGTGTGTGTGTGTGTACGTGTACATGTAGTGTCTGGTTTACATGCACACGATTACATACATTAAACATGGCACCTGTTAGTGCTGGTTTGTAGGTAAAATCGGGTGCCCATTTGGTGTACTCGGCTTGCCTACATCACTTTCTTAGGAAAGTGGCTCCCAGGTGTGGACTACCTTTAAGTCAGGCGAGGGTGCTCAGCTTGGATTTCTGTGCTGAGAAGGGGCTGGTTTGGGGCTGGTTTGAGTCTGCTGGGAGCCAGGGGTTGAGCCCCTCCATGGTCACAGTGGTCACTTCCCTTTTGGTGCCTCGTTTGCTCATTGGGAAACAGTACAGATGATTGTGACCTGAGAAGGCAAGTGACTTTTGGGAGGGGGATGGTCCGGGCACACCCTGTGGAGGGGGTGGGTTTGGCTGGAGGATATTGTAGGCGAAGGTGGAGCCAAGGAACTACCAGAAGTCTGCTGGGGGACAGGTGACAGTCAAGCTTTTCTGGGCTGTGAGCTGGGGCACAAGTGGGCACTGATCTACTCTGAAGAGCCATCAGCTCCTCCCTGACCTCAGCTTCTGGGACCCACCATGGGACTTGGGGACGGGGGCAAGGTGACAAGAGACAAATCGCTTGTACTTAGGAAGTGACAATGTCCTCTGTTGGGAGATTTGGGGCTTAAACAGCAAAGAGAAGCAGACATCACAGGCGGACCCTTTAGCAGGTTGTAACCACCCACTCAGGCGAGTAACGTAGAGCTTCCATTGCCTTTAAAATAAACTTTAAATATTTTCGAAATGTTTTTAAGAAGCTGCTTGATCTTTCAGAAATGAAAGTAGGTAAGCAAGGCTGGGTAGGTTTGTGTTGGTGCTCTTTTGGAAGACTTGGCTGCTCTGTGGTGAGCACATTTTAAATTGTTTGGCCTTGTTTTAATTTGTAATAGAAAAGCTCACAGACCAGGTGATGCAGAACCCTCAAGTTTTGGCAGCCTTACAGGAGCGACTTGACAGTGTCTCCCACACTCCTTCAAGCTACATTGAGACGTAAGTATGCTGTGCGTGAGACTGGGTGCAACCTGAAGAAACAGAAGAGACAATTTCCCGGTTCCTTAGGACAGGACCGGTGTATTATTCATCCAGCAGACACTGCCTGCTGAGAGGCAGGCATTGGGGTTCCAAAGATGAGTCCGTGGGTTCAGGGAGAGGGACACAGACCTGTAGAAAATGCAGCACGTGGAGTTCTCTAATGGGTGACCCTGTGGCGATCTTAGAGGCACTTACAGATCTGTGGGTCAGGTGGGACAGGGACTAGTTGTGAGGAGGACGTGCCCAGCCAGAGGGCAGAATGCTTTCTCTTCCTGTTGGCTCCTAGTCGGCTCACCTGCGACACCAAAACCTTTGCCTTTTTGGAAGAGAGCTGTGTGCTGGTTGTATTGCTTGGTGATCGTGGTAAGGACGCCCACCCTTGGTCTGCTGGGATGGCTGCCTTCCTTCTGGAAGAGATGAGCTGCTATAGGGCTTCCATCTGTCAGTTCAGGGCTTAGTCTCAGAATGTCCCACCCTCTACGCAAAGCTTGGCCAACCTGCGGCCCAACACAGATTCATAAACTTTCTTCAAAAATTATAAACAGACCTTTTCTTAGCTCATCAGCTATCATTAGTGTTAGTGTATTTTATATGTGGCCCAAGATAGTTCTTCCAGTGTGGCCCAGGGAAGCCAAAAGGTTGGACACCCCTGCTCTGCATGGTCTGGCTTGTGAAGCGCTTGGTGTGTTCTGAGGCTGTTACAATGGGAAGGGGACTCTTGGGGGTATGCTCTACCCATGCGGAGGGTTCGTGGGGAAGGTTTTGTGAGATTTTGCAGACAAATCACTGGAGTGTAATGATACTGGTGGGGGAAGAAAAGTTGAGGCTGAGCAGTGGTTTCTCATTCTCTGGCTTCAGAGACTAGGTGATGGGGTGACATTCACTGAGAGGAAGTATTGGGGTGGCAGTGAGGTTTGTGGGGATAGGATTAGTTCCATGTTGGACACACTAGTGACACATGAGGTGCCTGCTGTGGGGAGGACGGTGTGGAGTTACTGTAACTGATTGGAGGGAGGCAGGGGAGGACACTGGGTCCAGTTTACCTAGAATCCTTTGTGATTTTTCACTCCATTAGGAAGATCTGAAGAGTTAAGAAATAGTTTCAGGCTGTGTAATAAACGGCAGAAAAGCAGCATAGATGCTAATCCATGTCAGCTCTATTGTTAGTTCTTATCTGCTGCCCCTGTGCTCTCTCCCCCTAGTAGCTGTCCTGGGAAGGTGGCTGGCCTGGGGGTCTTTGGTGAAGGCTCTTGGCCCTGAGGGGGCTCTGGGTATGCTTAACCCAGGACAGGGTCCTTTGTGATGCGAGGCTGTCCCAGCACTTTGTAAACAGTGTGTCAGCACTGTCTGGTTCTCTGTGTTGTTGAAGGATCATTGAGGTGTGTAGACCAGGCCCAGCTCTACCCTGGGGGTGGGGGACACAGAGGGCTGGACCCAGGCCCACCTGGGGCGTTGTGTGGCTCTGTGACGAGGCCCAAGAATCTGTTTTGCATTCTGGTTGGTGACCAAGGGCTTCAGGTTAAACAAATAATTTTAATGGGTTGAAAGTGGTTTTGTTTTTTTTTTTCTGATTTATAAAAGTAATGCATGCATACAAATGGAAATATTTTTTGGACTATAAAAAAGTAGTAAAAGGCAAAGAAGCTCATAGTTATCTGGCTATAGAATAAAACAGGACCCCCAACCCCTTGTCTGTTGCTAATTTCTCGGGTGTCAGTAACAGGCACTTGCCATGACATGGAATACTCTGGAAGCATGATTGTGGATAAGCTGTGTTGTAACCCTGTGTGGCGTGTTGTTGCTTCCAGGCTTTTACTTTCACAAATAATACATTAGTGGACATGTTAGCATACAGATGTTTGGTTGTTTCCTTAAGATAATTTCTTGGAAGTATAGTTACTGGATCCTGAGAACATTTGCAAGGCTCTTGTGGCCGTTAAAAAAGACTTGGCCCTAGAGTGCTGCTTTGCCTGCAGCCACACCAAGCCTGGGAGACAGGAGTTCTTTTATTTACCTTCTTTTGGATATTTTTGAAATTGGACATCTCTTCCATGTTTGACTATTTGTATTTTCTTTTGTGAGTTACCTTTTCAGCCCTCCCCTACCTTTTTTGCCCTATTGGGAGCTTTGTCCTTTTCTTAATGATTTTTAGCTCTTTTTCCTAGTAAAGATGTTAATTCTATGTTAACCTAAATTTGTTTTAATAAAACCGAAAAGTGTGCCACCTTGATTTTGTGGGCATGTGGCCATTTCATGTTCTACTGCTTCTTTTAGTTTACCTAAAGCAGTAAAAAGAAGAATCAATGCATTGAAACAGCTGCAGGTGAAGTGTGCCCACATAGAAGCCAAGTTCTACGAAGAGGTCCATGACCTGGAGAGGAAGTACGCGGCGCTGTACCAACCTCTGTTCGACAAGGTGGGAGCTCTGCTCACAGATCTGAGGAGCGCGTCTCAGGCCCTTTAGGTGACACACCCACGGTTACCCAGTGAGTCACGGAGAAGACTTAGAATCTTAGAATGAGTTACAAAGCATCTGGTTTTCAGTCTTCTCATAGATGTTATTACAAACTCATCACTGTAACTCATGGCTTTCCGAGTAACTTACGTGACTCTCGTTCCCACTTAGAGAAGGGAGTTCGTCACTGGTGACATTGAGCCGACAGACGCAGAATCCGAATGGCACAGTGAGAATGAAGAAGAGGAGAGATTGGCTGTAAGTTGTTTTTTCGTGAGTGGACTCTTGTCCTCTTAACACTGTTAGAAATAAGAAACATCCTTTAATAGTTTTTAGTCATCATATAACTTGACAAGGGAAAGAGCTGCTAATGGTGGGTACTGTCTGGCCCTCAGGTTGGGTGTTAGCTCTTTTTCTGCCTGAAGGCGGAGCAGCCAGCCGGCCTGGCATCTGACCTGGTGCTATCCGTCCAAATGGTACGGACAGGAACTCTGCACATCGTACAGGAGTGCGGGGTCGGGTGGGCGGAGAGTCACACAGCAGGAAACTTCTTTCTCGGGAGAGGACACCTGTGTTGGTGGTCAGAGCAGGGTGGGGTTGGGGTGAGCAGGGCAGTTGGGCCCGAGGGCATCTCGCTGCTTTAGATTGGTTGGTGACGGGTCCTGTTCCAGTGCCACGGAGTATCTCAGCGTGCCACAAGGTTCACTTTGTCGCCCTAATTTGATGTTTAGGAGACAAGTTGCTTCCATCCTGTAATTCTAACTTTTAGGGTTTTTTTGAAGTATATGTTAGTTGTATATGTTTCTGATCTTTTAAAAGTAGGCAGAGGGAGTTCCCTGGTGGTGTAGTGGCTAAGGCTTCAGCACTGTCAACGCTGCGGCCTGGGTTCGATTCCCAGCCAGGGAACTACCCACATAAAAAAAAAAAAAAAAAAAAAGGCAGAACGTGGTCTAGTTGAAGCCGTGTCTGTGGACCAGTATAATTGCGAGTCAGTTTCTTGTTGCTCAAGAAAAACCTGTGACGTTGCACTCAACCTTCCCATGGCTCCTTGCAGTGCTGTGTCACTTCCCTGGGGCTCTGGTGTCTCCATGTTGCCACATAGCCTTTCTGGTCACCACCCTGATGTGCCTGCGTGGTGCCTCTATCCAGCACTCAGAGCCCCCTCCTCAGAGTGGGGCTCACAGGTGCCTGGCGGCTTCTTGTTGCCGGAGACACGAGCGCTGCGTCTGGTGGTAGGTGTTGGGACCCCTCTTTAGCTCTCTCCTCCCAGGGTGGAATTACGTCTCGTCTTGGGAATTAGGTCTGGATGGAACTCCTGGAGTGCTTTGTCCCTCTGAAAACGTGTGAAACTGACATGCACTGTGGTGTTTCAGATACAGATTCACAGAATGGGGTTTTTGATAGCAGTTTATCCTGGATTCTGAAATTATCTTCTGCATTAAACCCTTGGATCTTGTGTTAATTTGTGGCTTGGTAATAAATAATTCAATTTTACATCTTTAATTTTGTAGGGAGACATGAAAAATAAAGTAGTCATAGCAGAAAAAGAAGCAGCAACAGCGGAAGAGCCAAACCCCAAAGGAATCCCAGAATTCTGGTTCACCATCTTCAGAAACGTGGACATGCTGAGTGAGTTAGTCCAGGTGAGCCTCTCTCCACCCTGTGGAGAGGTTTTGGTCTGCACGCTGCTTGTGAACTATGTAGCGCCCCCCCCCCCCCCCCCCCC
>PVJL010019915.1:0-12977 GCA_004026885.1 Lyroderma lyra
ATACAATTCTACAGTGCATTGTCAACTTGATGTATAATAAGTTCACCACCTAATGTGACTTCTCTTTCCATCACCTTATATTTAGCTTCCCCCCTCCTCTCCCACCCCCTCCCCTTTCTCCCCTCCCTAACCCACTCGTCCCCAAATAAACATTAAACTATTGATTGTGTCCATGGGGTATTTGTTTGTTCATTTCTTTTTTCTTTGCTTTCAGTTTTATATTCCGCATATGAGTGAAATCATGCAGTTCTTTGTTTTTTCTGTCTGGCTTATTTCACTTAGCATGATGATCTCCAGGTCCATCCATTTTGTTGCAAATGGCAATATTTCATCTTTTCTTACAGCTGAGTGATATTCCATTGTGTATATGGACCACAGCTTCTTTGAGAATGGCTGTTATCAACAAGACAAGGAATAACAAGCGCTGGAGAGGATGTGGAGAAAAAGGAACTCTGGTACACTGCTGGTGGGAGTGCAAACTGGTACAACCACTGTGGAAGGCAGTGTGGAGGGTCCTCAGAAAATTGGGAATGGAGCTACCGTTTGACCCAGCAATCCCCCTTCTGGGGATCTACCCAAAAGACTTAAAAACCTTTGTCCGAAAAGATTTTATTAGCACTACACAAAGACCAGTTAATATTTATTTTATCAGAGAGCTCTTTGCATTCACATGGATCTATCACATGAAAAAATTCATATGAATTCTAAAATATGGATAATATTTTAGAATTCATAAATGTTATTAATAAATAGAATTTCTAATTTCAGAATTAGAAATTGTGGATTCCAATTACCAAAAGTTCAGCTGGTCTCCCATTGTGAGACAGCCCGGCAGGTCTTGTTACTCCAGCCTGGTGTGTCGGCCCTTTTCTATGATTTTGGTGCCGAACTCCGGGAAGGAGTGTGGGGACACGGACGATCCCCCAGTCGGGGGTGGATTGGCCCTCCCGGCCCCTGCCCGGGTGCACTGGGCAGCTCCGGCCTTAGCAATCGTCATTGCTGTCCTAACTCCACTCCCCGCTGAGTGAGGAGGGTCAGCCTGTACCTGGGTGTCCTGTGTCCGCCTAGTCGCTACCTGCCCGAGCTCCCCCACTACTCTGGGCTGGTCCCGGCGGGGACCCAGGGAGGGGAAGGCCCTCCGTTCCTGCAGACGGGTAAGGAGACGCAACGGGGATGCTCCCTGCTGTTCTGTCGCCTTTTTCCAAGCCTCCTCAGGATACTCCACCGGGCTGCTTCTGGCCAACCTCGAGGTCCTCGGATTAGGGGCGAACTCAAGCCCACGCGCCTGGTCTTCTACGGCAATACCGCCGGGCCGCGTACAAGCTCGGTGAGGGCTCCCCGTGCCCGAAAGTGGTGCCTTCGAGCTCAGCCTCGCACCGACCTAGACAATTTGTGCATCGAACCGGCGAGGCTTCCGAGACCCCCTACGTACAAGCTTGCTTTTACCTTTGCTCTGGCCCCTCTCTGTGCCAATCCCGCTCTACCTTTCCAATGCTTTTAGCCCCAGAGCCTTAAAGACAAGCCCCCGCACGCCAGCTTTACCTCCTGAAACTCCCTTCGGTCCTGCAGAGCGTGCTGCCCCTACCTTGCCTCCTCCCCCTCCCCCTCCATATAACCCCCTGACGTGCCAGCACCTCTAATAGCCCCTCCACCTGCTCTGGCCCCTGCCCAACTCCCACCCCAGGCTGCCGCCACCCCCGGACCCCCCCAACCTGCACCCCATACAACCACCTCCACCCCAATCTCCCCCCCATATGTGATCCCGGCATCGTCCCCCTTCATCCCATACCCCTCTGTGGCTGGGGCCTTTCCCCTATGGGAGATGGCAGGTGCCCAGGGTGTCCTTCAAGTACGTGTTCTGTTCTCTGTAGCCAATCTCTCCCATCTCGGAAAGGCCTTGGGCCATTTTCCTCTGAACCTCATAGTATATTAAGGAATTTAAATCTATCTGTCATTCCTATGATCTCACATGGCACACTATTTTCACCGTTCTTACCACCACGTTCCCTCCCACAGAGTGGGAATGAGTCTGGACCACTGCACAGCAGGTAGCTGATGAGGCCACGCCCCAAATCCCAATCTCCCATTAGGGGCCATAGCGGTCCCCAGACAAGAACCAAACTGGGATTATCAGCTCGGCCATGCTAATCGGGCCACCCGAGACCAGATGATTCAATATCTTAACCAAGCTCTAGAAAAACTGGCCTGTAAGGCCGTAAATTATGACAAACTCTGGGAGGTCGTCCAAAGGCCCACTGAGAATCCTGGGGAGTTCCTTCAGCATCCAATTTTAGTCTTTTGGCCAAGCCCCTTTATGAGGCTGCTAAAGGAAGATTAGCCGTACAGGGCTTCCAGCAACAGGGTATCTCAGGCTATCTTCTACCTCGGCTCCTTCCCCTGCTAGGCCCCCTAGCCATGATTTTTCATTTTGTTACTACTATTTGGCCCTTGTATGTATAGAGGCTTCACCATTTTCTTGCAGGAGTGCATGCAGGCGTTCACCAATCAGAAGGTCAATGAATTTTATACAAACTCCTACTCGGGGCAACGCCAGCCTCTCCTTAAAACAATGTCCCACGCCAGCAGGAAGTGGTCAGAAGGGCCCGCTCATTACCCCTTTCCCTAATAACAAGAGGTTGGAAATGACAGCCACTTCCAATGGCACTGAGTAGCCATTTCGTGTAGTTAAAGCCTGCCCCCTGCCCCCTAAGTTTCGCTTTATAGGAAACCAGGCCAAATGGCGTGAAATTTGGTACGAAAACTCAAATCAGCCATCACACACTGACCCCCACCTCTGCACTACACTCAGATCAGCCAATCACACACTGAGCCCCACCTCTGCGCTACACTCAGATCAGCCAATCACACACTGATCCCCACCTCTGCTACACTAAGATCAGCCAATCACGCACCGACATCTCTGCAATTCTCTGGCGTGCTACTTCCCTATAAACTCCCCTGTCTTTTGAGCTGTTGCTGCTGTTCTGCCATTGTGAGACAGCCCGGCAGGTCACTTAATAAAGCGTGTTACTATCAAAAAAAAATTACCAAAAGTTCTATTAGAGTGATGTTACGTTATGCAGATTTGTCTCATTAATTTGACTTCATGTGGGTAGTCCAGCATTGGCACAATGGTTTACTAGGATGGCTTTTGTTCTTTCAGAGGCTTTCAATGTCATGCTTGTAAATATATAAAAATCTGTGAATGCTATTGTTCTAGATACAAAAAAAAAAAAATGAGGTGAAGAAGAAAAGGGCAAAAACAAAAGGCAGAAAGGTAAAAAGGATACTTTCTAAATGAATATTTGCATTTTTACTAGAAAGAAACATGTTCTCTAAGAATATTAAGATGGTATTTTAAAAGAATAGTGTTACATATACATATATTTCGGTGACAAAGTTTTCTGGAACACTTTGGTGTAGAACCAGTTAAAGGAAAGCGGTATTAGGAATGGAGGTGAAGTCAATCACCAGAGAAAGTGAGCAGCGTGTTAATTAATGTTCAACATAGAATTGATGTGTTTTCAAAGCAGTTGTATTTCTGTTAAAATAGATAGTTTTTCTGTATAAAAATAAGTAAAAAGAAACCTTTACTTTAAGATTTAAAGAGTGAATTTATATATACCAAAGATAGTAAGGTGATTTTGAATTCGCCATAGAAAAAATTAGGTTATTTTTGAAAGACCAACCATTATTCACTACCTGACTCCTCAATAACTTCTCAATAGAACCAAAGGAAAGCTGAAGACAGCTCCTCAAAGTACTGAGAAAAATATACTGTGTCCTATAAATTCCACACACTGAGAAAATATTTCAAGAATCACAGTAAGAAAACTTCCAGACAAACAAACCAGACTTTATAATAATAAATATTCTCTAGGAAAATTTCTAGGGATAGAGCTATTTCAGTTAGAAGTTCAGTGGTGGAAGAGAAAACAATGAAAGCAATGAGAAATAAGAAAGAAATTAGTTGAAAAGGAAAAAATGAAATAAAAAATCTATTCAAAAGAAAAAAAGGGAGGGAAAAACACATTATAAACATAACCAATTAATGTCTTAGCATATAATCCAAATATATCAGTAGTAACAATAAATAAAAATGTACATACTCTAGACTAAAAACATAAAAAGATTACACTGAATGAAATATAAAATTCAGCTGATATTGTGTAAAAGATACGTAATAAAAATGTAATAAAGAGAATGAGTGAAAGAGAAAGAGTGGGGAAAATACCAAGTAAATTATAATAGAATGCTAGAATAGTTTTATTAATTTCAGAAAAATAAGTGTTATGAAACATTACTAGACATAAAGAAGGTAGTTGCCTAATAATTGCTTACTTCATCAGAAAATATAATTCCTATTATGTATACTCAGAGTAACAAATTTTACACCAAATACATGCACACACACACCAAAACTATGAGAAGAAATAGTAAAATCCACATAATATTGGAAAATTTTAAATATGTATCACCCATAAAATATAAGAGATTAGGCAGTAAAAAATTTCAGTAAGCATACAGAATATTTGAACAAGCCTATAGATAGAAGTTTCATCTTTTAGACATCTAGAACACTCTCCTGGCTATCGGTTGCTTTGGGTAAGAATTTCAGACAAGGCAACAACGGAGATGATGTATCTTAGCTCCAAAATGTCTCATGCCTCACCTCGAAGATTAGCCTTACACAGCCATACCAATGTTTTCTCTTTGCTTGGCATGGTCTTTCTTAGCAAGCAGACACCTGGGGGCTGAAAGTATTTCAATATTAATTCATTCACAAATCTTGAAGTTGATTATATCTAGGGGTCTAGCTGCAACTGTCACAGAGAAAATCCATATGTGTCATCTCATTATGGTTAGTTTCCTCAAAACATGGTTGTTGGGTTACAGATAAATTGTCAAGAGATAGAATCGAGAGAGAAGCTGTGTTGTCTTTTATGACCTATCCTGAGCATTATATTTCTACCACGTAGTATAGGTCAAGGAAGTTACAAACATGGTCCAGATTCAAGGAGATGGTGGAATGTAAACATTGCATTGTAACATCAGGTGGGAATATATCAGCATGCTTGATAGCAAGGAACAAAATTAAAAAGCTAGTAAAACCACATATGTTTTGTTATTAAGTAAAATAAGTCCAAATATATCTTTATGGATTAAAGAAGCGATCATTTTGAATATAAGCAAATTTGTAGACTTGATTGTTAATAGTATCTCTTGGTATAACCACTACAATAACCACAGATATATCCTCTCTAAATATATCTCTTCTATGTCACTTTGGTTCAAAATTTTCAGAGTTTCCCTTGCCTAGAAAACATGAAATCCCTATTTCTCATTAAAATCAAGAGTCATAATTTTGGTTAAAATCTTTATTTAACATGACTTCTCTCTCATTCCTCTTTTCTCTATGCATCTAATTTGTACAGAATTATAGAGATCATTAAGCACAGGCCAAACTTTTTCGTCTTTATGTGTCTAACCACACACTTCTCTATATAGAATATCCATATATCTATAGATCTTTTCATCATATTCATCTACTAAACTGCACCTATCTGGAAAGATCTATTTCAAATTTTACCTCCTTAATGAAATGCTCTATGGTTCCTCCAACTCACAGTAAAAATAGTTTTCTTTCATTTATAGTAACAAAAATACATGTTTTGAAAAACCAGTTCAATATCATATATCACTTTCTGCTTTGTTTTGTTTTGTTGTTGTTGTTTCTCTTTGCTGTTAATGTTTCAAGATCAGAGAACACACAATATTTAATTTACATTTTCCATAACATATAGCTTCTACAGGAAGTCCAGGTATGTAAAACAAGATCAATTAACATTTGTTCAATTAGGTCTATTTTATTTTTATATTCCACATGTACTTTCAGTACTTAGAAATAAAATCAATATTGTTTACAAGGTAAAATTCTAGCTCCCCTAACATCAGAATATATAATATATAGATCTCTTTAGTTTTAAAATTATGTTATTCTCCCTCCCCATTTATCTTATTCTTCCCTCCATTGTAAAACAATTTGAGAAATAGCATATTCACTGTTTGTCTTTTTATCAGTTACAAATGTGTGGCGTAACATCGTAAGAGGAATGAGTACATACATAATAAATTGTATATATAACATGGTTATAAGTTTATAGAAATATATGGTAAAATTTAAAGGGTCAATAACTGTCTCTGATATATACCACCTACAAGAACAGTAAAACTGAAGGGACAGAGTTTGACCAGCTTAATTTCTAATTAGCATGTAAATGACCCGGACTTATACATCTGTTGAAACTCTTCACTTGTTGCTGCTAGGTTACTTACTCCAGTTGCATGTGAAACTACATAGAATAAGTAATAAAAAATATCAAACAATGCAAAAGTTTCAGACACATTTTTTGCAAAATGTTCTCCAATATTCAAATTTCCTCTAGAATGAAAAGTTACATTTAGCCCTACACAGACATCCCAGTGTTTTTCTCTTTGCTTGGTATGGTCTTTCTGCGCAGGCAGAAAAACTGCATGTTGTCTATTGGTGGGTGTTAATTCAGAAGTTTTCAGTAGATTTACCACAGTATCAGAGGGTGGTCACGTTGGCTGAATATACTTTAGCAGTATGTATGTGTTCTTATAAATGTGGAAGACAATTATTCCATTAGTTTATAAACTCTCTTTTTATGTTCACCTTCATTGATTCAATATTAGTTGTGCAAATGAAAAGCAGAATATCTGGCTGCTTCTGTTTTTAAAGGTCTGCATTCGCTGTTTTCTGATGTGCTGCTTGAAAAGTTATTCTCTAGAGAGCAGTTTGTCTTTAAGGATGTACAAAAAATTTAACTTAATACCCCATATTAATATTGAACCACACAGTGCAATTACATTATAGTTCCCTACTGAATGTGAGAGATTCTATTATTATTAACAATGTAAAATAATACACTGTACAAATAATAGCTATATATTCAATATCAGTTATTTATTAACCATTAACTGGGACATAGAAAGGAGAAAAAAGTGGTGCCTGAGTCTACAAATCAGATGAAAAAAATCTTCTATGTTTTCTCTGACTTGCTTTTGGTAGAAACAACCATTAATTTATTAATAAATATGTAAATGTCAGTTGTATGTACAAATTGGAATATAAAAAATAACAAAAAACTTATTTTTTACCAACTTTCCAGTCTAAGGAATTTACACATACTGATTCATTAATAGAAATGCTAGCATATAGGAGCTACCATCAATATAACCATCATCATTTAGAAAGGAGGAAATAAGACTATAGAACTGTTAAACAATTTATCCAGAAATCATACATATAGCACCTGAGTCATTCTGTTTTTAGAGCTTGAGCTCTTAACCACTGCATTTTACTAAGTCCTTCTGTTTCTTCCTCTCATGCTGCAATTTAACTATACAGTTGGGTAAACTATTTCCTATCATTCTCAGTGATGCTTCAATATGAAAAATAAACTGATCAATTTCACTGACTTGCAGATAATAATGTGCATATCATAAAATATGTATTGTAGTACTTGAATCTGAGCTTGGATCAATCTATTTTTCTTTAATCTATAATACTTTAAGATGAGATTCTGCTTTATTCATAATTAATGTAATATATATTCAGACATATTTGTATGACATATATATGCTTGACAGTGTTTTAATTGGAATAGATTTTCTTCCATAGATTCTTAATTGATGACACACTATCAGAAAGAGCAAAGAATGAAAATGATAAGCTCAAAAATTAGGATTATTTTTCATTGATTGTTGTTTGTTTTTTAATTCTTCATTGGAAGAATTTAGGAAATTATTGTACAGCAGGAACCTCTCTTCTTTGTTGCTGGGAAACAGTCATTTGTGATTATTTCAAGGCATTGCCACCTGGAGTAAAAAACACTTTTCTTTGCCAAGATGCCAGATTAGACAAATCACGTCACTTCGAGTCCAAACATCTGCTGCGACGAGGTTGAGTGTGCTATGAAGTTCTATTGGCTAAATTTTTAAGAACAAGTGTTTCAAAATTTTATGTGCCAATTAGTTCTTAAAAGATTTATTGAGTCTCTAATATATTCAGAACACTGCAATAGTCACCATGGGAAGGCAAAGGGTAACAGGTAGTTTACAATCGTTCTATCTCTGTAAAAGGTATTTATAATCTAAGTCTAGAAGCAGTTCCAAACATAACACAGATGTGACATTGTCCCTAAGGCACTTATGAATAAGTCTTTTGAATGAGAAGCTGAGTGAAGTGTACAATCAAAGACACACCCAATGAAGTTGTCCCTTCTGCCGTACTTTATCATCTAAATTCTGCTTGAATAAATTCAATAATACTCATATCTTTATCTGTTGTCTATTATCTATATCATCTATCTAGTTATCTATGAGGCAACCATCTTATCCTTTTGAGGAGGTCTAATGATTGAAAATTCTTCACACCATTTGTCCTTATTGGACCAATCAGAGCAAGGAAAGGAAGATAGCATCTCTTTAAACATCTGATCTGTCCTCCCTAAAAGTATGTCAACTAGCTGGTCCATAAGCCCAGATCCCTAATGTCTCCTCAATCTTCTGAGGTACAGCTTCATTTTCAGTACAGCTTGATTTTCTTTTTATTTAGTTCTCTTCAAGCCTTTAGGCTAATTAAAGCTCAACCTATCCAACACATATCATGTTTAATTCCAAATAATTACCCTTCTGGCTTTCTCATTTTTAGTGAAGTCAATGAAAGATTCATAAGTCAACTAAGATTCACTTTTTTGTTGTTTTTCTGTTTTCCCTGAGATGTGTTTTCTGAATGAGGACGGTTTATACAAATAAACCTGGAGGCACACTCAAAAGGTTTTTCTCAACTCTCACAAAAGGGAATGTGAGCCACTAAGACTCAAAATAATATGAAGCCAAATAATCCTTCACCATGGCAAAACTAAGGGAATGAAGTGAAGTTAAGTTTGAAAGAAAAGCAGAAGTAACAAGACATGATGAAATTTTTTGGTGATATTGTCCGTAGTAGTCACGGTTGAGGTGGCGATTTAAAGAAAAAGCAGACTACAGTGTGCTGAATAAGATGTGGTGAAGTTAACCAAAATAAGATATAATGATTTGGTTAATGTAATTCACATTATTTATTGCACCTTGTCTTTTTAAATAAACCATAGTTTAGTAGGATTGGATGACTACTACAGTGCTGATCAGGAGCAGTGTCAAAGAATTAGGTAGTTTGCTCAGATAGGATAGTAGGCTATTACTGTGTAACCTGCAATGAACAAGTACAAACAATTCCCAGTGTCCTAACAAGTCACTATCCCAATGACCAATTGCTTTCTGACACAGTTTGTCATTGCCCTGTACAGATATGGTACAGAAGGAATAATAAAGTTAGGCCTAGATCTGTAACTTCCATTTTTCTCTGATAAAATGTTTATCTACTGATGAGATTTCACAGACCTACAGATTCAACGAATTTTTAAGTCATTTATTTTTATTCCGTTGAATTCTACAGCTTTATAGTTTAACATTTAAATATGTTTTTTGAATTTTAAGAGTGCAAAGTACTTTTTCTAAGAAATCACTACCACATCACCAAGTCCTAACTTTAAACATGTTTTCACCTTTTAACCTAATTTACTTTATTGTAAGTCATGTGATGTGATTTTTCTTCTTTTAAAAAGAGTAAAATATTTTACCATTAAAAAATTCATTGAGTTTCTTATGGTTTCATTCTGCTTAAGCATGATAGAGGCTCGTGAGCCACTCACCTTGCTTGAGCCTGCTCCTATCTCTTAGGAGTGTACTTTCTTTTCAATAAACTATCTCTTTGTTTCATTTCTAAAAAAAAAAAAAAAAGTAATGATAGAAAATATCTCATGATATAGAAAACAAAGTCTATAGTATCATAAATCTATATCTGAAGGTCTGATGCTGTTTTTTAATCTTTCTGAATGTTTTCTTCCTGAGGAAAGAGATTGGCAATTCTATTTAATCTTTTATATTGGCCACAGTGATAACTTCTTATTAAATATTTTATATTATTTTACTGATAAAGAAGATAAGACATTATGCAAAACTTGGCAAAAATATGATTCAGGAGAGCATCTCCTGAAAACTAAAACACATGAGAGCTCGGAACTTAGCACATAGCAGTGCTTCTGAGAAGACCAGCCAGACAACTCATGTATTCAGTGATGTAACTGTGGGCTCTATAATGATATTCTGTTCTTATTCTTATAGTGAACCTTCATGTCCCAGATGCTGGGTGATATTAGCATGTTATGGTAAATGTCCCACAAATCTGTCCTAAGGAAATCGCTCCATTTACAACTGTTTCAAGAATGAATGAATGAATGAATGGTTTCTCTTAGTCTTAGGACATCAAAGCCAACTCAATTTTTAAATGTTTATCAAGTATTCTTATAAAAGGTCTCATATATCATATTTATATGACAGTGGACAGAACTTAATTGGGAAGAAAGTATCTTGCTTTATTAAATGTGATTTTCATCAAATCTAAAATACAGTCTTCAAAATAAGTTAGAGATTCATAAGAGCACCACTTCTACTTAGAGTCCCTACCATTACTTGATGATGATTCTTCCTTTGGAAATGTAAAAAATTAATGTTTTGAATGTTTGTTTAAAGGTTAAAAATCACGTGTATGAGGTCTGGCAATTAAGTTCGTGAGCTTATCCTAGAAAAAGTGCTACATACATCATTGCTGAATACCACTATGGCCACCTTTGAAGTACTCCACTTAGGAAGCTATGCAATCATGCCAGCTCCCAGCCCACTTTTCAAAGCAATATTGGAACTCTTTTCCTGGAATGGCCATCAGAGCTGCCATTGTATAACCTTTGATGTCCTTAATGTCATCAAAATGCCTTCCTATGAATATTTCTTTTATCTTTGGGTAAAAAAAAAGTCATTAGGGCCAGATCAGGTGAATAGGCAGGATATCCAATACAGGTATTTGTGTACTGGCTAAAAACTCCCTCACAGAAAGTGGCACATGATCTGGTGCGTTGTCATGATGCAAGAGCCATGAGTTGGCAAAAAGTTCAGGTTGTTTTTGCCTTACTTTTTCATTGAACCTTTTCAGCACTTCCAAATACTAAACTTAGTTGACTGTCCAGTTGGAACAAGTTGATAATAAATAATCCCTCTGACATTGAAAAAGGTTAGCAACATCATTTTGATTCTTGATTTGAACTGACAGAACATTTTTGGTCATGGAGAATTAGCTAAACTCCATTGTGTACTTACTTTGCTTCAGGGTCTTATTGGTACACCCATGTTTCATCACCAGTGATAACACAGCCCCAAACATAGTCTTGCCTCTCTAAAAGGTCTTGGCAAACTTCAACTCTTCTTTGCTGTTTTTCATTGTGAACTTCTTGGGGACTATTTTTATACACACCTTTCTCATGCCAAGATTTTCAGCTAAGATTTTCCTGTTTGTCCATTGATGTTTACTTTGTATCCTGTGCTTCTCATTGTCAGCCAATGATTTTGATATACCATTTGATGAATTTTTGCAATATTTTCATCAGTTCTGCTAATTACTGGGCACCCTGGCTTCTCCTCATCAGTGACACTTTTTCTCCCCTCAAAAGAAACATTTAACCCATTTGTACATTTCATTTTTCTTCATGGCATTATCCCCATAAACTTGGAAAAACAACATGTCCCTAATTTCACTTTTACTCTTGCCAAGTTTAACAAGAAATTTAATGTCTTTTCATTGCTGTAATTCAAGCTCCAGCATTCTTGCAATGGCACACGAAAACACACAACAATAACGAACACCACTCAGCAAGACACCGTTACAGATTGACACGAACACAGCTGTGAGACATAGACACACCAATGTTATGAAACCTTACTGAGTTCTTCGTATGGTGCTGCCAACATAAGCGCACAGTGGCAAGTTTGCAATCTTAATTGTCAGTGCTCATATATTGCAAATCTCCTGTGGTGTATCATGATTGTCTTCTAATATTTTCTTCTTAGGACATCTTACAGGTTCTTTTTCTAAAGAAATCTTTCAATAAAGGTAAGCTGAGCCATTCTTCTGGTACATTATACTCTATCTATAAAAACATAATAATGAAGTTACATTTTCCCTTTGAGATATTGGGGTATGAATAGCCTAAATATTTTATTCGGTCAGTTTTTCTCATAAAATTAGAAAAACATCATAATAAGTACAAATTATTGAAAACAGAATATGACAGAAGAAAGTGTGTTGTATAAAGATAAAAAGCTAAGTGTGGGGGAAAGCCATTACCAAAATTAGAATTTTAAAAAATGGTGTGTTGAAATTTAAAATTTTAAAAATAGATGGAAATTTATACTTATTAAATTTGGGATTGTTATCTAGGGGGAATCATGCAAGAGGATTATACTTATTCAGGGATATGCTCAAAATGATGAGAAGAGAGAGCTCCAATTCTTTAAAGATCTATTTAATGATTACACACACACACACACACACACACACACACACACACAAACATATACCCACAAAAAGAAATACAGGGTAAAGCAAAATTTAGTCTCATTTCCTAAAGAAAAATACTGATCAAATTATCAAAATTGTGTTTCATTTACATAATAAAGCTTAGACTTAGGACTCTGGCTACATTGCTAGCTTCTTCGATGCACCCAAAATTATCTCACAGGACATGAGCTATGCAATATAACAGAGATGTGTTCAAAATCAAGCTGTGCTTCTTAATGAGAGTGAAATTTGAGAGAAGACAAGATGGCGACTGGAGAGGAGGTTCCTAAAGCCTCTCCCAGAAAACACAATTGAACGGCCGTCCAGGAGCCAAGAAAGCGGACCCTGAGTGACAAACCGGCTGCTGAGAAATCCACAAATCGCAAGTAAACCTGAAGGCTGGCGAGAAAGGGGCGAGTCAGGGAGAGGGAAGGGAGCAGAGACGGACCACGCGGGACGC
>PVJL010019916.1:0-12973 GCA_004026885.1 Lyroderma lyra
TAAATTCGACCCTTCCAGATGTAACAAGCTGTCTTCTGGGTTAATTTCATGTTCTTTCTGAGGAGTTTTAGTTTTTAAGGAATTCATCCTGTCCGCTGGGATCTTCCTCTTTGACATGAGGGCTTTATGTTCACTGCCCAGATTATTGCTTTTGTGGTGTCTTGCTGTAGGGCAGACACTAGGTGGCGCTGGGGGTCAATTTTTGGGGGAGAGGGGGCTGTTTGTTTCTTGTTTCTGATCTACTGCCTTTGGAGGCTGTGCACATATATCCTGGGGAGAGGCCAACAAAAGCTTTCGGCTCTTTGCTGGGGAAAATCAGTCTTTCTTCCCAGCCCTGATTCAGTACCTGGCTGTCTAAAGGCTCACACTGCTTTTGGAACTCTGGGGTGCATGAGGAAGTTCCCGCTCCATAAGTCCAAAGCTGTGGGCCTGGCCTGAGACAGCAGGGTCGCCTTTGCAGCAGGCTGGGAACAGGAACTGCAGCCTTGTGTAGGTCTCCAGGGGGCTTAGAGCTGGGGTGTTGTCTTTGCAGTTCAGAATCCTCGCTCAGCCCTTCTACCACTCAAAAGTTCCAGAGGCTGGCTCGTAAACTCCTTCCATCCCCAGCTCCCCAGTCTCTCTCCCCTCCCCCAAACTGCGCAACTCCGAATAGTCAGCAGGGATTGCGTCCGGATCACGTGTGGTCTGTCTCTGCTCCCTTCCCTCTCCCCGACTCGCCCCCTTCTCGCCAGCCTTCAGGTGTTTACTTGCGATTTGTGGATTTCTCAACAGCCGGTTTGTCACTCAGGGTCCTCTTTCTTGGCTCCTGGATGGCCATTCAATTGTGTTTTCTGGGAGAGGCTTTAGGAACCTCCTCTCCAGTCGCCATCTTGTCTTCTCTCTAATCTTACTTTTCATAAATACAGAATATCATATAACCCTCTCCCATTTTTGTCATCCCATAACCTGTTTTTATCTCAAGAAATATGGTCAGCTGTCCAGGAAGTATCCAACCATGTAATATAAAAAATAAAGGCATTTATGACTGGATTTTTTTTTCAGACAGCCTGTGTGTGTGTGAAAATATATATATAGTATACATATGTATATATGTGTGTATGAAGTATGACAATAAAGTTTGTGAACTCATCGTGGAAAAAGTGCTACCTACCTCATTGCTGAACATCACTACAGTCACCTTCAAAGTATTTCCCTTGGGAAGCTATGCAATGATGCCAGCATCTAGTCCACCCTTAAAATTTTGGAACTCTTTCTGGAATGACCATCATTGTTTTTGTTGTATTACCCTTGATATCCTGAATGTTATTAAAATGTCTTACTTTCAATATTTTCTTTATCTTCAGGTAAAAAAAATACTGTTGGCCAGATCAGGTGAGTAGAGAGGGTGTTCCAAAACAGTTATTTCTGTACAGGCTAAAGACTCCCTCACAGACAGTGCCGTGTGAGCTGGCGCATTGTCATGATACAAGAGCCATGAGTTGTTGGTGAAATGTTCAAGTCGTTTTTGTCTGACTTTTTCATACAGCATTTTCAGCACTTCCAAATAGTAAATTTGGTTGACTGTTTGTCCATTGGTACAAATTCATAATGAACAATCTCTCTAATATCAAAAAAAAGATTAGCAACATAATTTTGACTCTTCGTTTAGACTGACAGAAAATTTTTGGTCATGGAATATTGGATGACTTCCATTGTACACTTTGACACCTTGTTTCAGAGTCATATTGGTACACCCAAGTTTCATCACCAGTGATAACATGTCCCAAAACATCACCTTGCCTCTCCAAAAGGTCTTGACAAACTTTGACTCTCCTTTGTTTTTGTTCATTGGTGAGCTTCTTCAGCATCAATTTTGCACAGAACTTTTCTCGTGCCAAGATTTTCAGTTAAGATTTTTCTGTTTCTTTATCTATGTTTACTTGGTCTGCTATGCTTCTCACAGTCAGCTGATGCACAATTCGACAAATTTTTGCAAGGTTTTCATCAGTTCTGCTCATTACTGGCCACCCTGACCTCCCTTCACAGTGACACTTTTTCTCCCCTCAGGACAATAATTAATCCATTTATACACTGCCATTTTCTTCATGGCGTTATTCTTACAAACTTGGACTAACATGTCCCTGATTTTACTTCCACTTTTTCCAAGTTTAATGAGAAATGTAATGTTTGTTCATTGCTCTACTTGAAGCCCTAACATTCTCATGATGGCACACAAAAACATGCAACAACAATAATAAATGTCACTTAACAAGACACCACCACACATTAACATAAACACAGCTGTGAGATGAAGATATACCAAGGTTATGAAACTTTACTACATTGTTTGTACACTGCTGCCAACTTAAGCACATGGTGGCAAGTTCATAAACTTAATCGGTGGATTACACACACACACACACACACACACACACACACACACACACACTGGAATATTAGTCAATTAAAATGAATGAAATTTTGCCATTTGCAACAACATGAATTGACCTACAGGGTATTATACTGAGTGAAGTAAATCAGACAGAGAAAGACAAATACCATATGACTTCACTTATATGTGGAATCTAAAAAACAAACTAAGCAAACAAAACTGAAATGAAATCAGATACAGAGAACAAATTGATGGTTGCCAGATAAGAATGTGGTGGGTGAATGGGTACAATAGGTGAAAAAGATTAAGAGGTACAAACTTCCAGCTATAAAATTGTCTCCAGCTTCTCTTGAAAACCTACCTGCCTCTATGTGAACATGCTTGGGCCTGAGAGATAGATGACCCTGTCAACCCTGTCACTACAGCCAGTGCCGTTCAACCCTTGGAAGCAGAGCCACTATCTGATAGGGGACCAACTACAGATGTTTGAGTGAACCCAGTTGAAACCAACAGAAGAATTGCCCAGCTGAGCCTCACCCAAGTTACTGACACACAGACTTGTGAACTAACACTTAATGGTACATTAAGCCATTATGTTTTGGAATGGTTTTTGTGCAGCAATGGTTAATTAACACATATAGACTCTGATGTTTTATTTCCTTTAAAATCTAGAATAAATTTTTTTATTTTTAATAATTTTTAATTTTTAACTACAGATGACATACAATGTTATATTAGTTTCAAGTGTACAATATAGTGAAGATACATTTATATAACTTACAAAGTGATCACCCAAACAAATCTAGCACCCATCTGACACAATACAGAGTTATAGGTTGATACAAGCATAACTGCAAATTTTTGCATTGTTGAAATTTGCTGTTTGATATTAGAATATATTCTTAAATGTACACATCATTTTAACGCACATTTATTGCTTTATTTTTTTGCTAATTACTTGTTGTTTGCTGTTTATTTTATATTTATTTTAGACTATGGAAATGATGTTAGACAAAAAGCAAATTCAAGCGATTTACTTATTTGAATTCAAAATGGGTTGTAAAGCAGCAGAGACGACCTGCAACAGCTTGCAACTTGACCTAGAAACTGCTAATGAAAGTACAGTGCAGTGGTGGTTCAAGAAATTTTTCAAAGGAGACTAGAGCCTTGAAGATGAGAAGCTTAGTGGCTGGCCATCAGAAGTTGACAAAAACTAATTGAGAGCAATCATCAAAGCTGATCCTCTTAAAAATACACAAGAAGTTGCTAAAGAACTCAACATTGATTATTCTACAGTTGTTTGAAGCAAATTGGAAAGGTGAAAAAAGCCCAACAAGTGGGTGCCTCATGACATAACTAGAAATTTTTTAAATCGCCATTTTGAAGTGTCATCTCTTATTCTATGAAACAATGAACCATTTCTCAATTGAATTCTGATGTGTGATAAAAAGTGAATCTTATATGACAATCAGCAATGATCAGCTCAGTGTGTGAACCAAGAAGAAGCTCCAAAGCACTTTCCAGAGCCAAACTTGCACCAAAAATGTTATGGTCACTGTTTGATGGTCTGCTGCCAGTCTGCTCCACTACAGCTTTCTGAATACTGATGAAATCATTTCATCTGAGAAATATGCTCAGCAAATCAATGAGATGCACTGAAAACTACAACACCTGCAGAGAGCATTTGTCAACAGAAAGGGCCCAATTCTTCTCCACAACAATGCCCAACCACACGTTGCACAACCAAAACTTCAAAAGTTTAATAAATTTGGCTGTAAAGTTTTGCATCATCTGCCATATTCACCTGACCTCTTCCCAACCAACTACCACTTCCTTAAGCATCTTGAAAACTTTTTGCAGGGAAAATGCTTCCACAACCAGCAGGATGCAGAATATGCTTTCTAAGAGCTTATCCAATCCTGACGCACAGATTTTTAAACTACAAAAATAAACAAACATTTCTGATTGGCAAGTATGTTGATTGTAATGGTTCCTATTTTTATCAATGAAGATGTGTCTGAGCCTATTTATAATTATTTAAATTTCACGGCCCCAAACTGCAATTACTTTGCACCAACCTAATATTACAATATCATTGACTACCTACCTTATACTATACTTTACATCCCCATGACTATTTTGTAAACTACAAACTTGTACTTCTTAATTCCTTCATCTTTTTGTCCATCTCCCAAACCCCTCTCATCTGTAACAATCGAAATGATTGTGGCCACAATGGAGGAGCTGTTGTGCAGGGGTCAACCCTATGAAACAGAATTTATCTTAGCTGTGCTCTATTAAATGTCTTGCCTGCCCTTTGAGTGTGTCATCAACAGAGGTAGCCAAGTGTTGCTCTGTTGTGATCCAAAGACAGCCACCATGCATGCTAGCCTAGGCCTTCTTGTGAGGGATCATGCCACAAGCCAAGTTCACCCTTTGCCTATGCCCTTCTTCAGGGCACCTAGCATGACCCACAAAGCAATTAGAAAATGGTTGCCATGTGCACTGGTGTAGAGTTGCCTGGAAGAGGCTGAGGTGTGAACTGAGGTTAACTGCCACTAGTGCCAGGCTTGAGTCTGCTTAGTAAGTGGTATGGGGCATACTGAGGCCAAATGTTATTTGTTTGGTGTTTGTGAAACTTTGAGAGGTTTTAGAAAAATCTGCAGCATGAGTTAAGAGAGGCCACTTGTGTGAAAAAGCCACTGAAATCTGCTGAGTGGGCCCCCAAGTTAAGTGGGATGGGGTCTCAGGGAATCACTAGGATTGAGCCAATGGTGTTAGCCAGTTTGATGGACACCCAGTTCAGATATGGTGCCTGCCTGCTGCATCTGAATGTTGGGTGGTGGTGGGAGCTCAACAAAGAAACAATGCTTTTTGCAAGTTCCTCCGTCCAGGTAAAAGCTGTCCCTCCAGCCCTTGCCTTGAAGCCAGACAACTCGGTTCCTCCCTGTATGTCCTTGGTGCCTTTCAAGCTGCTGCCCTGGCACTAAAGCTCAGAGTGATCCAGTCTGTCAGCAAGTAAATTGATTGGCAGGCTCTTTGAAATGAATGCCTGGGACTCCAGCCACCCTCTGTCTCACTCAGTCACAGTCTCTGCTGGTTTTCACATCCAGAGTTGTAGGGATGTCTCTTCCTGGCACTAGAATACTTACCTGGGGAGTCTGGTGTGGAGCTGTAACCTCTTGCTCCTTAGAGTGGACATCTGCAGCTGAGATATCTCTCCTGATTTTTACCTACCATATGTAAGTATGGAGACCAGCCAATTCTGTGTCTCTGCCCCTCCTATCAGTCTCCACTCCTCCTATCAGTGGCTTCTTCTCTATATCCTGTGTTATAATACTACTGTTCATGTAGACTTCAGGTGATTCTCAACAATGGTTGTTCTGTAGCTTAGTTGTAATTTTGATGTAGTCATGAGAGGATGTAAGCACAGCATTTACCTACTCTGCCATCTTGACCAGAAATAGAAGATGAATGTCTTCATAAAGAAGTAAAGAACATGTGTATCATATAGTATTAGTGTCCACTTAATCTTAGAATAGATGCAATTGCAATCTCTTTTGATTATTAAGGTGTATTTCCTCTTATCTTTTCCCATGACAACAGTGTGAGTAGGTGTAGGTTAGGATAAATAAAGGGTGGGACTGGCCATATTAAAGAAAATCATCTTTAAAAAGGGTAAGACTAACATTAGACTGTATTCAAGACCATTGCTATCAGTTAGTGACCACTGCAATGGGGTTTTGCAATGGGGGAGATAAATTGGACTTAACTCTGAATACAAATTAAGAAGTGAGACTTTATACATACAAGCAGGAAGTATGGATGTCAGTAGATGAAAAATTACTCAAAATCCTGCTGAAGACAGACTAGGGTGATCAGACATCACCTAGGGAATGGTGACATATGAAGAACCCTATCAGATATGGAGGGTAATTAAATATGGAGGCTGGAGGATTCTGGATGAACTGAATTAACAGGATTCTTGCTAATATTGGACAATACAGAGATGAATGCTGAAGCTCAAAAGTCGAGGCCCAGTTGGGGAAAGATTCAGAAGAGCCTGTCTGAATAAAGTTTGGTAAATGAGAGACTCTGTTGGTGGTTAAGAGACAGAGCATTAAA
The DNA here is from genome assembly GCA_004026885.1 of Lyroderma lyra. Classification (NCBI taxonomy): domain Eukaryota; kingdom Metazoa; phylum Chordata; class Mammalia; order Chiroptera; family Megadermatidae; genus Lyroderma; species Lyroderma lyra. The sequence goes on from PVJL010019916.1 coordinate 6,497, forward strand.
GTAGACACTTTTAACCTGTTTTTCACCCAACACTGGAGGACATAGCAGCCAAGTGGCCAAAGTTCCCTGACCTCACAGCTACTGACCCTGAATATGTCAAGGCACCTCTGCATGTCCTCAGAGTGCAGCCTGCTGTCCCTGTTCTCTTCTGCTCCTTTCTGAAACAAGATTTTTTTCATTACACCAGCAGAAGGACAGTAGCCTGGTCCAGCTTCAGGACCCTTGCACAGTGCTCCACATTCAGAAAGTCCCCTGTGCTGAAAAAAGTTAACATAACAGTCCTGACTGATAGTCCTTAAAAAGGCCCGATTACAAGTTTGGCCCTTGGCTGGTATCTGGGAACCTGAATTTCAGAAAGGTGACCACCATTTCCAACCTTATAAAGGTGGCTAACTGTGCTTAGACTGTGAAACCATTAGGTTTATGCTGAATACCTGCTTTTTTTCTCAAAGTCTGGAAGTTGGGTATGAGCCAGGCAAGGGTTGCCTATGTGACCACCACTCAATAAAAACCCTGGATGCCAAGTTTTTAATGAGATTCCATGGTTGGTAATATTTCAGATGTGTTGCCACAATTCTTTTATGACTCCACTGAGAGAGGACTCTTGAAAACTTGCACCAGCTCTCTCCTGGACTTCTCCCTGTGTGCCTTTTCCCTAAGCTTACTAATTGTACTTTGTGTCCTTTCATCATGATAAATCTTAGCCATAACTATAATTATGCTGAGTCCTGTGAGCCCTTCCAGTGAATCACTGAACCTGGGGGAAGTCTTGGAAACCCCCAGCCTCACCCCACGCTTGGGAATTAATGCTATGTGTTTACCATCTTGACATTCTTAATAATTTTATCTTTGCTTTGGTGTTGCCTGAGTAAAATCTGATAGGACAATGGAGCATGATCCAGAGGTTTGGGATCTCCCATCTCACTGGAATGGTTCCTGCTCCCACCCTCATCCTCACAAAGACCTAGGTATAGCTACATGGTTAAGTACACACACCCTTTCATGTCTCTAGGTGAGGCATAGTGGCTGCTGTCATTGTAAAAATGGCACCTCCTCTTGCACATTTAGTGAGTGACTTGGTGGGGTCAGCCTCTTGCCCACCTCCAGTTTATATACTGAGTGGTTCAGGGTTAGAGGTTGGAGTCATTTGGGAGTTACTTTTTTTTATTTGCTATGGGTTATAGCAGTGGATCCATTAGAAAGAGGAGTTGCCTAGGTGGATTCACTCACCACACTACATGTCAATCCAATAGCTGGAGGGTCAGGGAATCCAGTAGCCTGTCTGTGAGCTAAACACAGGTAACCCACATATAACACAGTAGTTAGGTTCCTAAAATGCCATGTTATACAAATTCATGTGATATGAAACAAAGAACTAGTACAAAAAAGAGGGTTAGGTTCCAAAAATTTTTAAAAATATATTACTATATTTTTATAATTAAGAGAAATACCTTTGTTAAAGAAATTTTCACGAAAAGCATAACATATTAATATGTACTGAATATCTTTTGCTCTTATAAGCTTTTATTACATTCTGTGTTAGTCAGGAATTTCCATAATTTCAAATGAGATATGTTTTGCTCTTAAAAGTGTTTGTTATGTTCCCTATTGTTCAGAAATTTCTCTAATTCTCAATGAGATATTTTTTGCTGTTAAAAGCTCTTATTGCAGCACTGTTCCCAGTGGCCAAAACATGGAAACAACAAAAGTGCCCTCTGACAGGTGACTGCATAAAGAAACTGTGGCACATATACACAATGGAATATTACTCAGCTATAAGAAAAGATAAAATACTGCCATTTACAACAAAATGGATGGACCTAGAGATCATCATGCTAAGCAAAATAAACCAGGCAGAAAAAATCCAAAAACTGTATGACTTCACTCATATGCAGAATATAAAACTGAAAGCAAGAAAAAACAAACAAACAAACAAAAAACCCATGGACACAATCAATAGTTTAATGTTTATTTGGGAAGAATTGGGGAGGGCATGGGAGAAGGGGGAGGGGTGGAAGAGGAGGGAGGAAAGAGAACTCAATAAAAAAAGCTCCTTTATGTTTTGTGTTGTTTGGAGATTTCACTAATTCTGAAACTGTTAGAGTAAAACCATGTTCTAGGATGCCATGTTGTACAAAGGTTTACCCCAATTCTTGAACTGTGTTAGAGCAAAACTGTGTTATAGAAATGCCGTGTTATATGGGGGTTGCCTGGACACACAGTCTCAAGGCAGAGCTGCAGGGTAACTGTGAGTGTTTGCATTTAAACCACAGGACACCTGCCCAAGGGAGCATGATTTTAAATAACAGATTTTAAAAATTATAGGTGGAGAGAGAGAGACTATGAAAGAAAAGCAAGCTTTAGATTTGGTATTTATAATGGAAATTTTCCTCTGCTTTTTGAAAAAGACACTGCACTTTTGCATTTAGCACTGAACTAAAAAAATATTGTGGCCAATCCTGACAACAGTTGAATATGCTGAGTTCTTGGCACTTTGTCCAAATTATTTTCTTTCATCCTCACAAGTGTCCACCAAGCTTTGAACTGATAGACTAGAACTGTGTTTTTCAACTTTTTTGAACATGACTCTAAATAATTTACACCATAACTCTTACATATAAGTGAATTAAACGTTTCACTAAATAATACTTACTATTACTACAAATGATCAAGTGAAAACAAAGTTAAAATTGCATATGATTTTATGAAAATTTAAGTACAAAACCAAAACATTACCCCAAAATAACATAAAAAACAAAACACAGAAAAATTTGTTTGATGATGCTTGACAGCCCAGATCATAAAAAGACAAAAATGCACGAATATTGGGAACAATTTTGAACCTGTTTTAGTTGCCTCTTTTTAAAGCTGAATATAACCTAAACTGGTTTTACAGCACACAATTAATGGGTCACTTTCTGTGATTTGAAAAACACTATTCTAAAACAACACTGTTGTATTTGGACAGTGAGTAATAAATTCACCACATTCAGAAAGGCAAAATTAGAAGTCTTTATTCCAGAAGCCAGCGACCATGAGCGGACTAACATCAAAAAACTGGTGGCCCCCAGCAAACTCAGGGGAGAGTATTTAAAGGCAAAAAATCACAACTAGTTTGGAGATGGAGATTATCCAAGTGAGTCACAGAAGCTAAGATAAGCAAGTTAAGTTGGACACACATGGGTGTTTCCTGGAGTCTGATGGATTCAGGTTTTTGGCGATCTCAATGGCGTGGGAGGAAAAGTCCCAGGGCAGTTAGCAACACAATACATTTTTAAAATGAAGTACAGCTCATAACAAAATGGAGTGCAATTCATAACATGGCATCACTTATGTCAAGGACCCTTATTTCAATGCTTCTGTATCTCTGACCCTAATGTCCTGCAAAATGTTATTGCTTCACAGAAAAAGGGTTCAATGGACAATAAATGCAGGAAATGCTACACATTCATTAACTTCTAAAAAGCTCACAATGCATATTATCATATTGTCTCTGAGAAATCCTGTAGTGGGGATAGGTATATGATTTTTTCATCTAATCTTTATTACTAATTAGCATATAATTCTCTCTGTAGTTATTGGATCAAAAATAAAATAAAAATACACTATGTAGGTATTTTTAGAGTGAAAATGACAACACTGTCAGATTTTATAGAATGGTATTAAAATTATCTTCATATACTAATTAATAGCCTTAATAGATTATGTTATTTTAAAATAAATTTTAGAATACTAAAGATTCATTCAACTCAAGAAATTTATCAGAAGGTAGCAAAAGAACCCTAGGAAAATCAAGAGAATAGAAATAATAGAAATCAGAAATAAATTTATTAAAAAGAAGGAAAATAAGATTGTTTTCTAAAAAGTAGGTAAAACCTTGCCAAATACAATTTTAAGAAAAGAGAAAATACAAATAAAATAGCAATAAAATGAGCAAAAGAGAACAATCCTGATGACATGCAAAATTTTCTGGAAAAAATATAAAGAAGGAGGAGAAAACCCAAATAGACCAATAACCAATATAAAAAAGAAAATTTGCAAGTAAGTGACTTCAAAGGAAGGCCAGAGGACCAAATAGTCTTATTAGTGATTCCTTTCAAACTTTCAGTGAGCTCATTTCTAATGTTCAATACATTTCTCCAGGAATAGAAAAAGCAGAAACCTACTCAGTTTGTCTTATGTAACTAAAATAAACCTGACACCAAGCCTGAAATTTACAGCTAAAATTCTATAGACATGTTATTAGCACTTTATAATAGAGCTAAAATGCATAAATAACATATAAAGTCAAATGTAGTGGAATATTAAAATTAATAACCTATCATATTTATACCTAATTCATGTTTATTTCAAGTCTACAGAACTTAATTAATAGTACAAAATCTATAAATAATATACATTCCATCAATAGGTTAAATAAGAATGTTTATCACTACTAAAAAAATTTTAAAGCATTTTACTGAAGTTTAACTCATGATTTAAAATATCAAAACCCTTTTAAATTGAGAATAAAAATATTTCTTTTATATCAGAAGTTCTTAACTTAATATTCTAGAGGTCTATGAATAAAATAGTTCTGGGGGTTGTGATCCCATTAAATTTTATGTAAAATTGTGTGTGTGTGTGTGTGCAAGTATTTTCTAGAAATAAAATTCATAAACCTGTCATCAGATCAAAGGGTTTTATGACCTCTAAAACTAACGACTATTACTTTATAGGATAAATAGTCTATCTCAACAAAATTAACTTTTTATCTTTTTATCTCAACACAATTAACTTTATATTCAACAGCAAAAAGTGGGACAAATTTCTATAAAAAGCAAAACAATGTTCACTATCTATTATTAATGTTATTATGACTCTAGGAGCACTAAGGCAATAATATGTAAAACAGAAATAAGTGCTGTAACTACTAGAAAGGAGGAAACCAATTTATCACTAGATGATGGTATACCTTGAAAATAATCCACAAATTATGCAAGGTAATCCATTACAAAAAAAAAAAATGTGATATCAATTTGATAATATAATTGAAGGATTACAACACAGTAATTATTAGAACTTAAAATAATCAGGAATAAACAACATAAATATAAGAAACTCTATAAAAAATTCTAAAACATTATTGAGATAATATTTTAATGGCCAGAAAAACATAACATTTTCCTAGTTGACAATACTTTTATTGTATATAGATGTCAATTCTTACCCCCAATTAATTTAAAGGTAAAAATTGTTCCAATTAAAGACTTGGTAGAATATAGTATTGATTTTTTCAAAAATATTTTTTTAATTTAATAATAGTGTTTGTTTTTTAGTGTTAAGTTGTATGAGTTTCTTATAAATTTTGGATATTAACCTTTTATTGGATGCCTCATTGGTGCATATCTTCTCCCATTCTGTAAGATGTCTTTTCATTTTTTGATAGCTTCTTTTGTTATAAAAAATCTGTTTAGTATGATGTAGTCCCATTGTTTATTTTTTCTTCCGTTTCTTTTGTCTGAGGAGATATATCATTGAAAGTATTACTAAGAGTATTGTCTGAGGGGTTACTTCCTGTATTTTCTTCTAGGATATTTATGGTTTCAGGTCTTATATTCAAGTCTTTAATCCATTTTTAGTTTTTTTATATATAAGAAAGTGACCCTATTTCATTTTTTGCATGAATCTGTCTAGTTTTCCCAGCACCATTTGTTAAATAGACTGTCTTTATTCCAATGTAAATTTTTGCTTCCTTCATCATAGAGTAATTGGCCATATAGACATGGATTTATTTCTAGGCTCTATTCTCTTCCATTGATCTAATCATCCATTCTTATGGCAATACCATGCTGTTTTCATAACTGTGGCTATTTGGTAAAATTTGATATCTGGTAGTGTGATTACTCCAACTTTGTTCTTCTTTTTCAGGGTTGCTGTGGCTATTCTAGGTCTTTTATGGTTACACATAAATTTCAGCATTAATGGTTCTGTTTCTATGAAGAATGTCATTGGTATTTTGATAGAAATTGCATAGAAATTTCTTCAAAGAGCACATATAGATGGCCAATAGACATATAAAAAGATGCTCAACATCACTAATCATCAGAGAAATGCAAATAAAAACACAATGAGGTATTATCTCACTTCCATCAGAATGGCAATCATCAATAAATCAACCGACAACAACTGTTGGCAAGAATGTGGAGAAAAACAAACCATTGTGCACTGTTGGTGGGACTGCAAATTGGTCCAGCCACTATAGAAACTCTATGGAGTTTCCTCAAAAAATTAAAAATGAAGACTGAACCAAGAAGAACTGGATAATCTAAATAGACCAATCAATAGCAATGAGATTGAAATGACTATCCATAATCTCCCTAAAGGCAAAAGCCCTGGACCAGATGGTTTCACCAACGAGTTCTACCAAGCATTCAAAGAAGAATTAACGCCTATCCTCCTCAGACTCTTCCAAAAAATTGAAGAGGAAGCAATACT
>PVJL010019917.1:0-12973 GCA_004026885.1 Lyroderma lyra
TTTTTTTTTTTTAGCAATAAAAATGTTCTTGCCAAACTCAAGAAACTCAAGGAACAAAGCAAATGTTATTCTAGACTTCTGTTTAGTTTCATATGCAGTTTGAATTTGGTGTACAATGACCAGCAATCTCTAAGTTTCTCCATTGAGTTTAAGATACACTATGTAGCAAACAACTGATTTATTCAAAACTGGGACTTTCATGCTGAAGCAACTAAGATGGAGGCTCAAAAGTAAAATAATACATTGTTTTAAATGGAAATATATAACAAATGATTATGATTTTCTGCAATTTGTTTGTCATTTAATTTTTAGCTTTTTTTTTTTTTTTTTTTTTTTTGCTCTTTGGTACGTGGGTAGCTCCACTGACCAGGAATCGAACCCAGGCCGCAGTACTGACAGCACCAGCGCCGAAGCCCCAAGCCACTACACCATCAGGGAACTCCCAGTTTTTAGCTTTAAAAGCTTTTCTCCTCCTTAATTCAGAGAGCTCACAAAGGGAGGCAATAATGCTATAAATTAGTGACCTAATACCCTGTCAGAGCTCACTATTTAATGGAAGAACTCCAGATGGTGATCATTTCCCATGTTAAAATGTTTTATATTGATGATGCTAAGAAAAACAAAAGCTGTTTTAACAAGTCAAAAAAGTTTTCGTCAGATGGCTGAATATATCACTTAGAAAGTCTAAGTGTTACTTTCAGTATTATTTCATATAAAATAGTATTCATTTCTGTTATTAACTTGGACCTGTGTAACTCTACTAAAGTGAAGAATGCCTTCTTCCAACTTAATCAGTTTTGCAAATGCCAGGATTCCTGCCCGTTCCCCACCGCCTTCTTAAAGAAAAAAGCTGTGCCTAACTGGCCATATAAATTTCTTGTTTAGTTATCCAAGCCCTAGAGCATCATTGGCATTCACAAGTGTTTCTTATTTAATAATGTCATGTTGCCAGGAGTCCAAATATTGCCATATAGAGCTATAATGTAAGTGTGCTTCTTTAATGAATGGTTCATATTAAAAATGTTAGAATGCCTTTCAGATGAAAAACACTTTAAATTCATCAGATCATTTTTTTTTTCTCAATCAGCAAGAACTCATTAATGGAATAATACTGGTAACAGGCATTTTTCAAAGAAAATAATATCCCTGATAAATGCAAACTACATATCTTTTCATCTTCAGAATAAGTAAGACTAGATTTCATTTGTAAAAACAGGACAGCTTGTTTTCAATTTATCTTACTAGCTTTGTGATCCAACTTCTCAGTATGAAGACAAATATATATTGAGTGAAGGAATATAATTTGGGTCCAGATTTCTACCTTTAAATCCTCCTTTACAAACATGTAATTATCACTATTACCATATGGCTGACTGCCTTTCTCATCCCAATCTCTGTATTAGGAGCCTTTTAGCTGTGGTATATAGAGCTTCGAATGTGAATGAGAACTCCACACCAGGTACATTTCATAGTAGATGTTCATTTCTGTCCTTGTGTGTCTGTGATTCTGGTACTTACTGCCCTTATTGATTGGTTGTTTAATATGGATGATTCAACCACATAATCAGATACCAAAGGGAGATGGGTGATTACGTTTATATAGACTTGTTAGTTGATAAATTATATATATTCCTTTCTTAGAGCTTGAGATGCAAACAAGCTTTAATGTTTAAGGAACAAAAAGTTCAGTGGGGACCAGTGATGTGAACTGGGAAGATACTGGTAGGTGTTGGTGTCAGAGAAGTTGGCAGGGTCCAAGTCATGTAGAACCTTGTATACGATCCACAAGGAGCTCCCATATTATTCTGGAATGTAGTATGGGAAGCCATTGGAGGATTTTCAATCAGGTAGCTACTTGTTCTGGTTTATAATTTGAAAGATCACTGTTTACTCTGTGGAGATAAACTGTAGTGAGGAAGAGTAGACTTAGGAGACCAGTTAAGAAATTATAGCAGTAGTCCGACTGAGAAGTGATAGTGGTTAAGGTCTAAAGGGTAATGGTGGAGGAGATGAGAAGTGATTGGATTCTGGATATTTTTGGAAGATGAAACTAATAGAACTACTGCTTGATTAGATGTAGGTCTTAAGGGAAAAAGAAATCATGGATGTCTATAAGGTTTTTGGCCTGAACAATAATATGAAGGTGGTCAAGAAATTCATGGAATGGGGTGGGGTGGGGGTGGGAGGTCGGAGAGATGGGACTACTAGTGCACATAGTTTGATTGTGTGACTTAGTATAGTGCCAAATTTCAGCCTACTCAAGTCCCTCTTCTTTCAGATATTGCTGAAGAAGCACATCAAATGTGAAGAAAAATCCAAGTATAGATTGAATTTCACAGTGTTGTTAAGGTCCTCACAAAAACAAGTGAAAACACCTCCAACCATTTTGGAAGAGATGTTAACAGTTTATGGGAACTGTTACCCTGGGAAATGCATGGTTTATAAGTGGCATAACCTTTGCAAGCAAGGCAGAGAGTTGATGAAGATGACCTCTGTCCAGAAAACCCTGTTTGAAGTCACTTCTTCTGACATTGTCAAAAATGTTGAGACCTTGTAGTTGAAGATGCCAGATTTAATAAAAAGCTGCTTGCAGAAATGGTTGGAATATCACCTATAACCATTTTGAATATTCTTCATCAGCATCTAAGGATGTCAAAAGTCAGTGCAAAATGGGTATCCAGAATGCTCACAATGCTTCAAAAACAACAGCATGTTGAGTGTTCACAACCGTTTTGGGACCTTTGTGGAGACAACAAAGATGAAGTTTTAAACCAGATTGTCACTGGAAATGAAACTTGGGTTCATCCTTATGAGCCTGAGTCAGACTGGGAGTCCATGCAGTAGCATGAAAAGAGCACACCACCCCCTCAGAAGTTTAGGGTGTTACAATGGGCTGGAAAAATCATGGCTACTGATTTTTGGTATACAGAGGGCATCCTGCTGGTTGAATACAAAGCTCAGGGTGTCACAAAACAGGAGAGTACTATTTGCATCTGCTGAAACAGTAAAAGAATCTGTGAAGGAGAAAGAAGAGGAAAAGGGACCAAAGAGCTGCTGCTTTTGCACAACGCACCCATGGAGAAAAGCTGCGTTGCGTTGGCTACTCTTCACAATTATGGATTCCAAATATTACACCACCCTTTCTACAGTCCAGACCTGGCTCCCTCTGATTATTATTTGTTCCCAGATAGGAAAAGACATCTTTGAGGGAAGAAATTTACAGATGATGAAGAGTTTAAAGCTGCAATTTAGGGGCAAAAACAAAACATTTTTGTTTGTTTGGTTTTTTTGAGGGCATAAACTCATTGAAAGATCTGAAAAGTGTACTAGGGTTAAGGAGGAATATATTGAAAAAGAACAATAATAAATAGGCTTTTTTACTCTTCTTCCCCTTCATACCATGAATTTCTTGACCACCTGGCAGATATAATGCAGTGCCATTTCCTAAGATGAGGATCCATATAGAGGGATTGCTGAGTGGAATGGGTGTATGTGCCTGAATCAAGAGTTTTTGTTTTGAATCTGTTAAAATTGGAGATATTGAGTAGACAGATGGACATGAGAGCAGACATTTGGATTCTGGATCTCAAGAAGAAGCAGGAGTTATTAACATATAGGTAATATTTAGAACTTTGCATTCAGATGAAATTGCCAGGGAATGAATGTAGCTAGAGAAGGGAAGAGAGCCAAGGACTGAACTCTGGGCACTTTAACTTTTGGTTAAAACAGAGGTCATGAAGTGAGCCAGTAATGGGGAATGAGGAATAGCCATTGTGTTCTGCTTCTCGGTGTCTTTCCTTTTGATGCAACATATATTGTGTTTTGGCAACTGTTCTTTATAATTTGTAGTATAGGTTCCTCCCTAAGTTATTGTACCTGAAATTTACTCTTCCTTTTTAGGTTTTTTTGTTTCTCCCTTCATTCACTTGATTTGAGAGAGGAAGGATTTTTGAGTATAGATATTTATATTTTCTAGAGTTAGTTGTTATGCCTCTAAAATGCAGCCTTTTGCAGCTTATGTCTAGGGGTTGGTCCTTCTCTGTTAAGTTTACTAGTTCCCCTTGGGGACTCAGGTCTGTCTTCTAGCAACATTTTTTCCTAATACAGTTTGATTGTTTATTACATTTCATTTATTCTTTGTTCTTTTTAGCAACCTTAATTATAGTTAATGGATTTCTGCTCTCTCCCCCTTATCCTTTATTTTATCTCTGTACAATATTTCATCTTTTTTCTTGTTTTTTCTGTGATTTGAGCAAGTGACTTCATTTTATCTTTTCACCTTGCTATCTTGTTTTTCTGTGTTACAGATCCTAGATCTGACTGCTTTTCATGCCATAATTATTGTTATTGTGTTTTTTCTTACAGTCTTTCTTTTTACAAGGTAGACATCACTGCTGGCAATGTACTATGTATATTCTTCCAGAAAGCAGGTTTGGCCATTCTTTTCTTTGGAGAAGGATAAAAAGCTATTACAACCAACTAAATTCCTTATATTTTTTAAAAAAGGTTTTTGAAAAGCTGGGCTTTATTTATACATGTATAACGTGTGTGTGCATTTGCATGCATACTGACACTACCAGTTTTGAATAAATCAGCTGTTATCTACATAGTGCATCCCAGCTTCAGCTGAAAATACTTACAGATTGCTGAGGTTCTTCCACAATAACAATTAAAAATGTATACTGAGAACCATGGTTGACCACCTGTATTCAGCCCTTGGATTCTTAAACAGTATGTTGATATATTGGCTTTTTCTGAATAAACCCTTGCTATAACTCATTTTGCATGCAAGTGGGTTAGAAATTGTGCTGCTAATGAAGCTGTGTTTGTAGCAGTTTGTAGCAGATGTTTGTTTGCTTTCACATGCACTTTCTCTAGTGTTAGGATTGGCTATGTAGGTCAGATAGTGGCTGGACTAGCTTCTCTGTGTTTCACAGAGAAGGTGTGTTTCACATTGACAAAAATTGAGGGAAAAGTGGATCTAAGCAACAAATGGGCTTATGATGTCTGCTTGGCTAACTGGTCATAGCTGACTTTGTGGAAGTCTTTTAGCATTTCTTATTTACAAAACAAAAAGAAGATAATGAAAACCTACCTTAGAGCATTGCTGAGAGCAGTAACTAATATAAACATTCAGTGACATTATACACAGCTCTTTCTAGTACTTAGTGATGCTGTTGCTGACTTTAATATTTCTTGAGTTAAATTTATACGTCCATCATGGAGAGCGATAATGGCCCAAGTCGAATAGTTTCCACTAGTATCTAAGAGCACTTGTGGCTTAGCAATGTATTAGACTATTTAGGGCCTAGTCTTCGTCTCAAACTTCTCTATTCCTGACATTATTATTTCTTATTTTCATTTTCTCCACTTTTGGTCTTAACTACTTGATTACCTGTTGACCATCTTGATCACAGGAACGTATAATAATTCAATATGTGTTCAACTCTCCAACTTCCCTGTATTGTGTTGAATTTAGCAACAGATATTCATTGATTGATTAATCATACTCATTTCACTAAGTATGATTCTTTAGAAAAATTGGCAATGATGTGTGTCAAATGTTTTGTTCTTTCATTAAACATGACTGCAACTTTTCCTTTGGTGATCATAACTAACAGTGTTATATACTGTATTATTACAATAAAGTAAGCTAAAGAAAAGAAAATATTATTAAAATAATAGGGAAGAAAAATAAAATAATAAGGAAGAGAAAATACATTTACAGTACGGCATGTACTCATTGTAAAAAATTCATGTATAAGCAGACCCACACAGTTCAAATCTATATAGCCTTGTGAAACTATGCTGACCATACATGCCGTTTGAAACAGGACAGTACCATTGTCTGTCCCATTTAAAATGGTATGTTTAGCAGCCTATTTTAAGACATATATTGCCATTCTTAGCTAATAGTCACTTAAACTAGAATTAATCCCACCCTTTATGTATGCTTTCTGTCTGTTTATATGATTCCCAAGTTCTATTAAATTTGTCTCTAAATTGTTTTTAGAATTTGGCTTCTTATCTCCATTCCTCAGTTCTTTCAGGCTAGACAACTTCTTCTCTTTCTCTATTCTCTAGTCAATCTGTTACACTGTCTCCCGGACTTATCTTTCTCTTTGTATATATGATTATATCTTACTTCTTAAAATTGTTAATGGCCCAAGAGAATTGAAAACATATTCACAAGACGACATATAGGAAACTTCATGGCCACTTTATTCACAAGAACCACAAATTGGAAACAATGCAAATAACCATCATCAAATGAATGGATAAATAAATGTGGTGTATCTATATAATGGAAAAAAAAAGAATAACCATGGATGCACATAACATGGATCAATCTCAAAATCATTATACTGAGTGAAAGAAACAAAACAAAATGATATATATTATATGATGCTATTTGAGAAAATGCAAACTAATGTATAATGACATAAAGTAGATTAGTAGTTGTCTGAAGCCAGAAGTGAGGACTGGAGGGTTGGACTGCAAAGAGAAACAAAGTATCTTTTGGGGGTGTAATTGAAATGGTTTGTGTCTTGATTATGGTGGCAGTTTCACTGGTGTATACATTTGTCAAAACTCATTGAATTGTATGCTTTAAATGGAGGCAGTTTATTGTATGTGAATTATATCCCAGTGGAGTTTTTGTTATTTTTTGTTTGTTTGTTTTTGTTTTGTTTTTAATCCAACAGAGAGAGGTTCTTGATTACTTTCAGGATGCAGGCCATGTTTCTGAACAGTCTGATCTCAACTTGATTTTTCTGCCTTTTTCTCTTGCACTTCTTGATACCTGCTTTCAACTGTAGCTGGCCCACACTGCTGACCATCCCTTGTGTGCCAAGCCTCTTGTTTTGTTGCTTTGGCTCATATTCTTCACTCTGTCTAAATCTTATTAGAGTTCTCCAGAGAAACAAAACTGATAGGCTATGTAAAGATACTATGGAAAGATATTTATTATGGATTGGCTCAACTGATTATGGAGGCTGTGTCCCATGATCTGCCATTTTCAAGCTGAAGTGAAGGCCCATGAAAGCAGGTTTAGTTCCAGTCCATCCAAAGTCCTGAAAAACAAGGGAGCCAATAAAGTAAATCCCAGTCCAAGGCTGAAGGCCCCCAAACTAGGAGTGCCAATGTCTAAGAGTAGGAGAAGAGGGACATCCCAGGTCAAGCAGAAAGCGGATCCATCCATTTTTGTTCTATTCAGGCGGTCAACCGATTGGATAATGTTCATCACATTGATCAGGGCTATCTTCTTTACTCAGTTTAACAATTCAAATCCTAATATTTTCCAGGAACATCCTCATAGAAATATTTTACCAGATATATGGACATTCCTTAGCTCAGTTAAGTGGACATATAAAATTAACCTTCACATGTTGGTAGACTAGTGTTGAGACGTGATAAGGAGCAGGAGGTTAATATCCAGGAATGAAGGGCTTTGTCTGTCAAGATAGACCTTTAATCCATAAAAGTAATAGTGGGGGAGGGCGGGTAGTGATAGTAGTAGTAGTAGTAGTAGTAGTAGTAGTAGTAGTAGAAACAGTAACAGGAGTAGTTATAGACATAATAGTAATAATGAAGATAATCAAAATGAGAGAAGAAAATATTTACTGAATGCTTACTAGGTGCTGCACACTGTTATTTATCTGAATTATTTTATTCAATCTTTACAATAATCCTAGAAAATAAGACTATTATTATCCTCACTTTATGTATAAGGAAACAGAAACAGAGAAATTACATAATTTGCTCAAAAATGACAGAGGTAGTCAGTGGTAGGGAAGGATCTCTAATGGGTAATAGTAATCAGGATATTTGAACAAATCATTAGTTAGATCTATATGTAAATTATAGACTCCCAGGTCAGTAACTCTTGGCTATCCTATCATTAGCTCTGGTTATCAAGTTTCCTCAGATCAAGAGTAGGCAGATACAAGTAGTGAGCTCACAATAATTGACCTCAACCAGTTTTCTGAGTTATTTTGTACATTTATCAGCAGCAAAACCAAACTGGGTCTTTAGCTTTATCTCCATTTCTTGCAAGGGAAGAGCCTTTCTTCTACAGCTGGACACATTTTGGTTATTTCCTCTTTGAGAATTTTAATCCTCTTTTGTATTATGCTACAATAATTTGTAAACATTTATTTTTAGTTGCATTTTGTTTTTTTCAGGGCATATTTTTATACTGTTCTTTTTTGTCAATGATTTTCACATTAAAATAATGAATGCTCTGTATTTAGGCCTAGTTTTGAAGAACAGTCAGAATTCAGTTAGATATATAATTCTACAGCTCATTTCTTAGGTATTATCAAATAGAAAATAAAAGAAATGGAAGTAGAAGAGAATTTCAAAGAATGCATGCACACTGAGAAGAATTAAATAATAATTATTTTAGGGTTGTGGTGAGCATTAAATGAGAATCATAGAATGTTAGCACATTTTAAATGAATGATCAATGCCAATTATTATTTTGACAGTGGCTTGACTTAGTTAACAAAGAAAAACACCAGTGGCTCTTAGCTTGGTTTCCATGATTTAGAGAGAAATACACTTACACACACACATGCACGCACATTTAGTACTTTATATTTTCTTATGGCAGAACTAAAATTTTGAACTTTAAACACTGTTCACTATTCTGTGATCTATGCCATATTTGCATTTAATGAGAAACACTATGCCTTGACTTTTTGTAATGAATACAATGACTTTTATGAAAAGAAAATGGCTAGGAAGGTTAGAGAAAGGTTATAAGCAAATGTTCTCACAAAATTGCTGAAATAGGAAAGTAAAGGAAATCGCTCTTTTCCTGGAAACTTTATCTAATAAAGTCATTTCATTTTGGGGAGGTTTGGAGCGATATTTCTTTATCACTTTGGAGGGGAAATTTTAAATTGACTTTTATCTCCAAAGACATGAGAGATTCCTGTTGTGCATTTTTGTTTATTTATTATGGCAACCTTTTAGGACACACTTGAGTTATTTCAGTATGTCTCAAAGTATTACCATTGTTTTTATGTGAAACACTATTATTTTTCTTTGTATGTTTCCAAGTTGAGAAAGACCAGAGGATTAATAATGAAGTGATCTCTCTGAAGTAGTTTCTTCTGTGCTTTATATGCTAGGATGGATTTTCTTTTATGCCTTTTCAGAGAATTTCTGTTCAGTTTGTTATTAGTAATTACCCCCCAGTCACTTTGTTCATATCTATTTTCTAGATATCAGTTCCCTAGTTTATACCTATATTGTGTATCATTCTTCCCTGAGTGCATTATCTTACCCTTCTTTACATTAAATCTCATCATAGACCTGTCCTTCCAAATCCCCAAGTCGTCCATATCTATCCATGTACTTGATTGATCTTTCTCTCTTTTCTTTTTAACCCAGCCTAGTTTTATGTCATCTGCAAACTTGATCGTATTGGAATTCACATTCTCCTCCAGGCCATTAATGAGCGTGCTGGAGAGACTAGTCCTCTCCCCTGTGGGACTCTGTTGGATCTACGGCTAGATGTTCTCATTTGTAACTCTGTTGGTAGTAATTCATGCTTCTTTCCCATCACATAATACTTTATTCTCTGTGCTATACTGTTATCCAGGCAAGGGCTCTACCATCTCTGCTTCCTATGTACTCCTGTGTCAATCATCTTTTTATAAGATACAGATAAAAATCATTATGTCCTCTTATCTACTTATGTCATTGCTTAATTTAAAAAAAAAAAATATTCAACCTGGGAAAATACTGTTCCTAGATAGAAATTTTTCAGAATATCAGTGAGTCTTTAAAAATATGTTAAGTAAGGAAACATTTTGGAAGTGCTGCCTATTGCCTTTTCTTTGGAAGATGGTTTTTAGTTATTTGGATTTTCAGTAAAAAGAATAATTATTTTCCCCACAGCTGAGAGAATGACTTAAATATATGTATTCATTTCCCTAAATGTGGATTGCATTTTCAGTAAATTATTCTGCTTCAAGGTGGTTTTCTAGATGAGACATGTATATTGATTTAGAATTTTCAGGGCATGATGCAGAGTCACATGTTTATTTATTTTAAAGTTAAATTTTTTTCCCTTTATTTTCAGGAGAAAGAAGAAGTAGAGGGGATATCAGTAGGTGCTATACTTTCTGACTATCAACATGTTCGAGTAGAAAATGTGTAAGAGAACATTATTTATCTTATATTTTTAAATTACATGTATTTTAAGAGTGTGAATAAATAGAAAGTATAATTTTATCTGGATAATAAATAGATATTCTGCATGCCCCATGAAATTAACTGTATGTATTTACCTAAGTAAAAAGAGTTACACTTTTACTTTTATCTATCCTTGTATCACTCATGGAGAAAACTGTAACTTACCATAAGGAAAAATAAATTACTTAGAATACAAAGTTAAGGCAAAGATTTTTAAAGTCTAAAGTACTATTTTCAATTTTTCTTTATTTGAATTGGTACACCCTTTTAATCGTTTTTAAAATGAATCATCATTTGTAACAAAAATCAGGAGCTAATAAAAGGAATGAAGTAACATTTCAAAGTAAAAAAAATACCAAAATTGTATTAAGGATTTGCCCCTTCTTTCATCTCTAGAATTCAGTTATTAGCCAAAAACTTTCATGATTGAAACACTTACATTTAAAGGCATTAAATTTTCAAGGAATTTTTACTTTGTTGCTTTCTATTCTTTCCCATCCCCAAGGGATGTAGCACTAGTAGAACATTTTCTGTATCTACAAATATCAAAACACTCCTTCTGTTAATCTATTAAAAATCATAAGGTCAAATGATGATACTGATTATTCAGTATTGATTTGGCAAAACATCACATGAATGAATTTATTTTTCGTTTTTAATTTATTTGGGTAAGTAAAATATTATATAGAGACTTTAGACTTTATACATGGTTATATTAGCAAAAAACAAAATGTGGACTTCAGTATTAATCCTGAGCACAGCTTAACCTGGAAAGAATTTTGCTATTCAAAATGATAAATGGAAATAAGATAAGGGCTGCATTTTTGTAATGGTTTCATATTCTTAACAAAGAAACATTCATATTGACTATTTCATTAAATACTTGCATATTAATGGGACCAAAAATTTAAATTGAAATTTTTATTTTATTTATTTTCTCTAATTCCACAGTGAATTTAAGGCAGTTAAAAATACAGAATTTTAAAAGTAATTGAAAGAAATGCAAGGCAAAGTATAATTATGTAAAGGGGAATGTGATGATCTCATATTTGGAAGTATATTGGAATTTCTAGAGAGTATAGGTAGAAATGGAAGAGGTCAAATGTGTATTTTGAAAAAGTTATCCTTACATTCTGCCTACTTTTGAGAACAACTGATCTATAGATGGAGATGGATTGCACCTCTAAGCCATACTCTAGAAATAATACTATTCTCATCAGTTTTTAGGTCATCTTCTCTAAGAATTATTTCATTTTCAAATCTGTGTTTTCTTAATAAATTCAAACCCACCTGCTTTCATGGGTAGCCAAGCTGTAACTAGGACTGACATCTATTTATAAAGTTAAAAAGCCAAATGAAAATGTGCTGTCGATTAGGAGGCTATATGAAAGAAGGGCCCATATCATACTAATGGATAGAGGCTAGATTTTTCTCAAAATGCAGTCTTGGGTACACTTCAACACATGGTTAAAATGTCCAGAATTTATACTATAAAGAATATCTGTAATAATTTTTTATCCTCGAAAATTTTAAAGCAGTATTACTGAGAGTCCCTTGGTCTACCAATTCAGTTTTGAATTAGCTTATCTTCAATTTGTAGTTTCTGTTGTAGTTCCTTATATTTTCAAGACATAAAGCATTGAATAAATGTCACAAGCTCAAATGCAACAGTGATTTACAAAGGAAATGTATTCGAGGCATGATATTTTGAACTGTTAAAAATTTTAAACAGGTAAAGAAGTTTAAGTCTACACATAGTCAAATAATTGTGGGTATTAAAGCAGCAACAAAGAATTTTGTGGTAAGGACAGAAAAGAATTGTTTGTTTGTTTCTTTTCAATAAAAAATATGTTAGCTAAAAACCATAAAGAAATGAGTGTGATTAATAGGCATTAAATGTTGATGAGAGGACCCCATGTTCTGTAATGCTAATGTTACATGAGTACAATCAATTTTATCATTTCTGTAATTATTAACTGCCTCAACATTGCTCTAGAAGATGCTCTGGGACATTTTGCAAAAGTAAATTATATAAAACATTCTTTTTAGTAAGGAAAGTTTTGGTTTCTTTGAAAGTCAGTGGATATGTACATGAAAAAATAGTGTGTTTTTAAGACCATATAAGTAAATGACCGAACATGTACTTTTATTAAGTATTGGGATTTTCTGAGAGAACGAGGTATTTGCGTGGGCTAGAGTAGCCAATCAGGCGACCTGACACAGTAGGGATCATGGGTCTTAGAGCTATATTTCTTATTTAAAACTTTATCTCAGCTGTTTACTGTGCGAGGCGGGCAAGTCAGTTGTCTTGACTACCATTTGTTGAATTTCTATTTTATCCAGGCCTTGTACTACATTTTTTATCTGTATTACTTTTAATCAATTATTCAAATACAGTTCCATTGAGAAAGTGACATTGAAGCAAAGACAGGAAGCAAGTGGAGAAGGTGGGGGACCCGCTTGTGCTAGACAAGCGCGGGCAGGCCACGGGCGGTGGTCGGAGTGAGGCGGTGGTCGGAGTGAGGCGGTGGTCGGAGTGAGGCGGTGGTCCGAGTGAGGCGGCGGTCCGAGTGAGGCCGTGGTCCGAGTGAGGCGGCGGTCCGAGTGAGGCGGCGGTCCGAGTGAGGCGGCGGTCGGAGTGAGGCCGTGGTCCGAGTGAGGCGGCGGTCCGAGTGAGGCGGCGGTCCGAGTGAGGCGGCGGTCGGAGTGAGGCCGTGGTCCGAGTGAGGCGGCGGTCCGAGTGAGGCGGCGGTCCGAGTGAGGCGGC
>PVJL010019918.1:0-12971 GCA_004026885.1 Lyroderma lyra
GGGGGGACACGTGGCCCGGTCAGGGGGGACACACGGCCCGGGGGGACACGCAGCCACGGCCACGCCTCGCTGCGCCCCAGAGTGCGTGGGCTGGGGGAAAGCTTTTGTGGAGGAAAGGGGGAAGCAAACATTGCTCAGGAAGGGGCCCCCAAGACCCTTCCCCGAAATACCGATTTGCAGTTTAGCTCCCGAAACAAGCACGAACCCCAGAGGCGCCAGGGCGGGAGTCTTCCCGCACGAGTGACCGGAAACCCTCCCGGGACACACGGACACGAGCGAATCCAGCGACGTCTCCACTGCCCGCCGTGATGGCCCCTCCTCGTTTCCTTCCCGTGTCCCTCCCTTTCCGAGCCCATAGCACGGGGGCTGCAGACCGGTGACAGCACTCGGAGACGGTCCCAGGGCGTGGAAACGGGCCTGGAGGAGAGGACGGGACAGGGACGTGCCAAGGGCCCTGCGGCAGGCAGTGGGGACGTCGCTGCCTCCAGGGCTGTGCGTTCTGAGGAGTCGCTGCTGGGCAGAGCTCGTCCGGCCCCACGCCGACCGCAGGCCCTGTCCCCGGAGCATTCCGCAGATCGTCCCCTGGGCTTTGAAGGGAAGGACACGGGCGTTCCTGTCCCCGTTTCAGGGTGACGCGGCTTGGGGCTCACGTGGAAAATATTCCACCAAACGGAAGTACTCCGAGGGCGACACGTCCATCCGGACGGAGGGGCTGGACTGCACGGCGGTCATTTCTGGAGCCCGTGTCCCTTGTTTTGGACGCGGCTGGTTCTCCGTCCTGACGCTTCCGGTCAGCGCCTGCCTCTTCTGAGTGTCTTGGTCCCTGACGTGAGGTCACCCACGGGATCCGTCAGGGCCACCGCACGCGGGATCCTGAGGTTGGCGGCGAAGGACATGCCTTGTCTATCTAGTTCCACGCGTGGCCACGGCCAGGTGACCGGGCCCAGCGGGCGGGCCCGTCGTTGTCGTCAGCGGCTCCCTGTCCCCGTGCTCTCTGCACGGCTTGCACACTTGGTCTTCGGGGTGGCTCTCCCCGGCCCGGCAGTAACGGCGAAGCCTCCCAAAGGCCACGAGCTGGCCGGCTGCCTCCCGTGTCTGCGGCCTCTGACCTGCGTCCCTGCGC
The DNA here is from genome assembly GCA_004026885.1 of Lyroderma lyra. Lineage (NCBI taxonomy): Eukaryota > Metazoa > Chordata > Mammalia > Chiroptera > Megadermatidae > Lyroderma > Lyroderma lyra. The sequence goes on from PVJL010019918.1 coordinate 1,124, forward strand.
CGTTCCAGCCCGGGCCGTGAGATCTGCATCGGCCTCGGACGTCACCGAGACCAATCGTCTCCCCGCTCCGATGTGACACGGGGGCCCCCAGCTGGGACCGGAGCTTGGATCCGCGCCCCCTCCCCGCCCCGAGTCTCCTGAACGTTCCAGCGACGAACACGGCATCTCCAGCTTCCGTCCCGTAACGGCCGGAGTGGCCCCTCGGCCAGCCGGAGGGAAGGGGCTCCGGGCGGCACGTGAGCACTCCCTCCTGCTCCGTGACGGGAACGTGGTTCATAGACGTGAAAATGTCAGATTTCTTCTTTCTAAGGAGGAAAATGGGCCCCAAAGCGCTCGCGGGGGACAGTCCTTTCTTGGGCCTAAAGCTCCCAAGCTGGGCGTCAGAACAGCTGTGACCGGGGCCGGGAGTGCAGGGACAGGGGACACGTTTGCTCGGGGCCACGCTGCGGTGCCCAGGGGGGCGCAGGCCGGGGTCCTAGCCCCGTGAGCACGTGACTCAGCCCCTGCCCCACGCAGAGCGCGCCCCGGGGCCTGTGGGACAACCTGTGTCCTGAGGGCACCGGGGCTGGTGACCGTGGCGTGACATGTGCACCCCCACGCGGTCCCTGCCCGGCTGCAGGGGGTGGCACAGCTCCCGCTCTGTCCCGCCTCCCGGCGATCTGCGGGGCGGCGCGAACCCCCAGACGCGCCCCAGCGTCCCCCGACACTGGCCCGAAGCGCTCGCCCCAGGCAACCCTGCACGAACCCCAACTGCGATTGGGGCGCGGGGCCGGGAGACGCGGCGGCGGGAAGCACGCTGAGCAAGGCCTTCGCCGAGGTCACCGGGGCGGAGCCCCAGTTCTGGGAGCAAAGGGGGCGACCAGAGCACCCACGTGCAGGGGTATGGGGGGTTCCGTCCGCCCACGCGGGCTGCGGGGGGCCGTCGCCAGGTCACGGGAAACCCGGGGCGCGTGCACCCCGCCGGGGCTGTGTTCGTCCTACGTCCCCGTTCCTGTGGGACGTGGTGCGTCACGCACCTCATTTGTCACAGTGCACTGTCAGTGTCCCTCCCCTCGGGCGGGGTTTCCCTCGCTTGTGACAGGGCCCGGACGCCGGAGAGCGCCCCCTCGGCGCTGGGTGAAGGTTGGGGGGTCACGCAGGCCGGGAAGCTGCTCTCGTGTCTTGACACCCCGGGACGAGCTCCTAAGGAGCGGCGGGAACCCCACGCGTCCGGCAGGACCCTCCGGCCGCCCGGCCCCCCACTGTCTCTGCACCTGGCGCCTGGTGGCTTCTAGAACTGTGTCCCTGCTTTGTGCCCGAGGCACTTCTGTCGCTGCCTTCCGGGTCATTCCTAGCAAGTCCGTCCATGACAACGTGATGGCGGGGGCGCCCCGGGCCCAGAGCCGCTGCCCGAGTCGCGGTCCTGTCGTCAGGGCGGCCCCCAGCTGCTGCGTGGCCGCTGTGAGCCGCGTGCTGGTGGCCGTCATCGTGTCGGGGTCGTGTCCCCGGCCGCCCACCCAACCGCACGGGGCTGTCAGGAGCCTCCCCGGGCGGCCGCTCGGCAGCTCCTGTGAGTTTTCTTTCCTCCCTTCGGCTCCTCGTTAGGACGGAGGGGAGGGGACCCGTCCTGATTTTTGTTTTCTTTAGTTTCTTCCCTCTGGGGGCCTCCGGGGGCCTCTGTGTCCTCTGCTGATGGCACCTGGGACCTCCCGCTGGCTGTTAACGGGCCGGTGGGCGGCAGGGCTGCTTCTGGGCTGTAGAGTCCAGGCTGGGGGGCACCAGTGCGGCGTTTCCCCCACGAGACCCTCCGGGGGTCCCTCACCTGCCCTTCCGGCCGTGTGCGTCCCTGTCGCCCCGTCTCCCGGCCGTGTGCGTCCCTGTCGCCCCATCTCCCGGCCGTGTGCGTCCCTGTCGCCCCGTCTCCCGGCCGTGTGCGTCCCTGTCGCCCCGTCTCCCGGCCGTGTGCGTCCCTGTCGCCCCATCTCCCGGCCGTGTGCGTCCCTGGAGCCCCCACCCCCACTGGGGACATTCTCTCCGGCCCCTTGTGGAGTTCAACCGCCTGCAAAACCCCACGGAGCAGGGGCAGGTCTGCAGCCCCGGGGCTGGGTGCGGCTCCGCTGGCGACACCGCCTGCCTCACCCCATGCGGGACACGTGCACGGCCACCTACACGCCCTACACGTGCCCGGGGGGCACTTGGCATGGAACTGGGGTGCCCAGGGGAGCCCTTCCCGGGCCCGCCGCCACCGAAGGCACCGCTCCGGGCATTAGGTGCAGAGAGCGACCCCTGCCCAGGGCTGACACGGCGGGCCCCGCCTGAGAAAGGCTGGGAGAGGACAGGGGCCGCATGTCCCCAGCAAGGCGGGACGTGGCTGGCACTACCCCCAGGTCGGGCGGACCCAGCTCCCTCCAGGTTCCGGCCCCTGAGTCAGGGAGCAGGACAGGTGCTGGCCCAGAAGCTGCCAGAAACCTGCCGGCGTGTGCGGAGCGGCGTGCAGACCCACACGCGCTAACGTAGCCCCCGCCTCTAACGCCGCCGTTCGTGGGAAAACCCAAACGCTCGGCTGTTCGAAACCTCACGTCGGTTTGCAGCCCCAGGCCTGAAGGGTCACTAGGCTGCTCCCCAGCCGCCCTCCCGGGGGTTACAATCGAGAATAATAATAATAACGATACGTTGTTACGAACACTTGCACGGCTGTTTTCAGTTTCTAAAATAGTTTCCTCCACGTTACTTCGGGATGTAGCAGTACATTCCAGAAGCTTATCCGCTGGATGTAGGAGAGCAGTCTGAAAAACGTCCAGCCATTGTCAAGGTGACCAGAGCAGGTGCGTGGCTGGATACTTTCCGGACAGCTCTCTGCTCCCTCCTCTGACCCCCGGCCCAGGCAGCCCCGGGTCTTCAAGGAAATGAAGCACAGACCCCACCCCACAAAAGGCTGAGGGCCTGGGGGCCAAATCTCTTCAGACGCACTTGCTTGTAGCCATCTACTCCACCTCCGATGAAGAGCTCAGTCCTAAATTCTTACACTTACACTTACACTTCACAAAAGTTGCTAAAGACAATCGCAGAAAGGTCATCACCAACAATGGACCAACCTCACTCCGTGTAAAAGCACTTTAATGCTAGCGGGCCCAGCGGTGAGCTCAGACAATAGCGAGCACGCCCTGAAGCAGAGATGAACACTTCTAGAATGTCAGGGTGGGCCGAACGCTCGCAGCTCTATTGGTATACGTCATTATATTCATTGGAGTAAAAGTGAAAGGTAGAAATAGAATGTGAGACTTTCCCAATTGAAGCTCATAGAAGACTCGGAATGAAAGAAAATTTCTTTAAAGATGGTTGTGCGTGTAGGGCCGATGTGGCACCACCTAGAGCGCGCGCCTGTCCTCCCGCGTTGGAGACGGCACGCCCGCCCGCCCGTACTGCTTCCTTTTTCTGAGGTCGTGGCGGGTGCAGTAGGAAGGCAGGAACGCCTTTTCTGTAGGTGACAGGATTGTTAACGAACACTCAGCGACGTCAGCCCACAAGCTATGAGAACCAATAAGACCTGACAGTGTAGTTGGGTATAAGCGAAAGGCACAAAACCCAACAGGTTTTCTAACTTACAGCAATGCAAAGTATCAACAATGACAACGAAACTAGAAAATATCTAGGAACAAACTTGACAAGAATTGTGCAATCTATGTGAAAATTTCTTTGTATATTTAAAGATATAAGGCAGGAAGAGATACATTCCTGAATAAGAAAACTTAACGGTTTTGACAAACATATTACAAAGCTGTAATAATTGTAAGTGTGGCATAGCGTAGGAATAAGCCGATAGCTAACAGAATAGACGAGAAAGTTCAGAAACAGATACACACAAATTTAATTTTTGATTAACGGTGGCGCATTAAGGCAGTGGGGAAAGAATGGATTATTCAATGGGTGATATTGGGGCAACTGGCTAACCATCTGGCAACGAGTAAAGTGCAGACCCACACCTCAATCCATTTATAAGAATAAATGAGAGGTTGCAAATTTGCACATTATTTTTGAGTGTAGTTGGGCAGTATGTATCAAAATGTGTAGTTTCCGTAATCTCTCCTCGCACACTCCCGTTTCTTAGAACTCATTCCAAGAAGGTGAACAGAGAAACGTACAGAAATGTCAGTACAAGAGTGTTGATCAGAGAAATGGTGGGGGAAGGGGAGGGCCGACGGGGGAGGGAAGAGCATCTCCTCAGCCAGGAGGCAGTTTTAGGTAATAACCGTGGGTCTCTGTGTGCGATTTTGTGAAGAACCTACATTTGTTGTGGACAAGGTTCATTCTTTATTTTGCAACCTCTCAGCTTTTCAGATGTCCTGAGGTGACTCTGATACAAAGTATAGGTAGCAGATTATAACAAAATGTCGTTTTGTTATAATCGATAGAACAGGGCGTCATGGACATGAAACTGTTAACCATCTCTGAGAAATGGACGTCAGGACTTGTTCATCAGGTTGTTCATTAGGTTGATGGCACAGAGGCAGACCGAGGCTAGAGGGAGGAAGTGTGTGGTTGTGTTTGTGTTTAGATTGTGAGGATAGCCATTGGCGTGGGTGCACCTGTCTGGGCTCTACTATAGGGATACATTGTTAAGTATTTCACTGGAAACTTGTCTTCCCGCTACTGTGTTAAAAGTACTATAGATCATAATGAATTCTGTCAGAAGTATTATACTTTGTGCACTCTGTTGCTTTATGTCTCATTTTAATTGAACAGTAAGGGAATACAGTATTTTAACTGTAACTCTGCTAGTATCTTTATGCAGAGGCCTGTAGCCATTTTTATCCCTTATGAAACTTTTGTCACCAAGAAAGGCAGAATTAACTTTTGGTTTCAGATTTAGTTGGTGTAGTATATTCTTGGTTATGAAAATACCCCTATAGCTTTAGGATTTTGAAATGGAAAATATTCATGATATGCTAAAAAGCTTGATATATAACTGTACCATCTTAATTACATAAAAAATGGAAGCTTAGGTGTGTAGATACACACAAGGGACCTAGAAGAACACGTCAAACTGTAAACTGCTTGTGATTATGGATGACTTTGTTCTTTGCTTCCTGTTTTTCAGTTTCCTATTATAAGCATATGTCAACTTGTAAAAACTAAATGTTCTTTAAAAAACCTAAAAATAAAGAATGTTTATTACATTTTTGGAATAGTAAAAAATTGAAAACCACTTAACTGTCTATCACAATGGATTATTTGAAATGTGTATGTGTGTAACATACTTACCAATCATGGAATGTCATGAGTCTCTAAAATGATGACTTTAAAATGACTAAATAGATTTATATGTATTGGAATAAAGAAAATCCATACCATATTAAGTGGAAATAATAGGTTTCAAATCTGTAGTTATTTTTTGATCAAATTTTCTTTTAATGTTATGAAATTATAGAAAAGCCCAGAAAGATCTATAGCAAACGGTTTTTCACTTCCCACGGGTAGAGCGTACTTCTTTGCCTAGAAGATTCTTCCCCTCTCTTAGCTCTCTTTACCCAGCAACTCCAACAGGAGTGTACATCCTTGAGGTCTTAGCTCAGACGTCTCGGGGGAGGAGGAATGGAAGCAGACACCTGTGCTAGGTAAGTGCGCTCTCACAGAAACCTGTGTACTCGCCATAGTATCCATGCACCTGCTGCGCCCCTGCATTGATCGAAATGCCTCACTTTCTGCTTTCTCCTTAGACTCTAAGCTCCATCCATGCACACGGACCAATCCTGCTCACCCCAGAGCCTAGCGACACAGTGCCTGGCAAATAACTGTCGCTTACTGAGCACTTACTAACTACTACTGTGCGTGGTGCTTTACACGTCACTACACCCTCAGGCAGATACTATCTATTCCAAAGACGAGGAAACGGAGTGAGCTTGCAAAGCCTGTCCCAAGTGCCACTGGGCGCACTGGGCTCGATCCCCGGGCCACCACACACACGACGCGGAGATCAATAAATATCGGACGAAAGCCAACCAACCGCGGGTCATCTGGGGGCGACGCAGCCGTGAGGATTTAGCACTAGAAGCGCGGACGGACCCGGAGCCCCATCCCCTGCACAGCGGCCGTCCAGCCCGTGAGTGACGTCTCGCCCGCTCAGCCCGGAAGGGAGCGGCGGGGGCGGGGCGAGCCGCTGGGGGCGGGCCGGGCCGCTGGGGGCGTGGCGAGCCGCTAGGGGCGGGAGAACTTCCGGGGGCGGGGCGAGCTTCCGGGGCGGGCGCGGGCCGGCGCTGATTGGCCGGCCGCGGGCGGAAGTGGGGCGGCTGGGCGGGCCGCCGACGCCGGCTGGAGACTGCGACGCGGAGGAGGAAGGCTTGCGTGGACGGGGTCTCCCCATCCCCGCGCTCCCGGGGCACCCCTTGGAAAACGAAACAGAAGAAAACCACACAAGCCCCGCCCCCCGGGCCGCGCGGCGAGCCCCTTCCCCTCGGCTCTCTCCGCTCGATGTCGCCGCCGTTATGCGGGAAGCGAACCCGGTGAGTCGCCGGGCGGGACGGGGCGGGCCCAGTGGGCGGGGTCGAGGGGAGAGGGGCGGGCGCGGGAGGGGGAATCCCGCTTCGGGCCGGAGGTGGGGCGCCGGGGCTCGAGGGTCCCGGCCCTGGCGGCCTCTCCAGCCCTCTGCCTTTGCGAACGGTGGCGGCGGCCCGCAGGGCTCTCCGACGCCGCACTGCTTTCCCGTGAGTAATGCCTCAGCTTCCGCCTCCCTTCGCCTTTTTACACTCCCGTGTGTGGTCGTCGGACTGCAGTCACGACCCTGCCAGCCCCTCGCCGCAGGCGCATCTGCCAGCCCCACGCACCTAAAGCGAGGGGGTTCGCTCCCCGCCCCCGTGTCTTGAACGGACCTACTGCTTTTCCCTTCTGGGCGGACAGCCTTTTAAAAGTTGGGGGACCCAGTGTCTGTTCTAAGCCCCTAGATGGTGAAGTTCTTAGAAGTTTCTTTTTCAGTGGACAGAACTGATGACCTGGGACATTCCAACTGCAAGTTTTGTCTCCCTTCTTGTCTGATTCCGGTATATACATTGTATCTGCATGCATTTCTTGTCTGTTTTGCTTTAATACGTTTATTTATTTACTGTGCAGCCCTCAGGGGGTGGATTATGTATCCCAGTAATCTCTTGTTAGAGTTGCAACATGGCAGATGGACACTATTCGTGCCTCCCGAGTTGACTAGGAAACTGGCAGAGTCACATTGCAGCAAATTGTTGCACTGAATACTGAATCTACCCCATACGCTGAGGGAGCTGCCTAAGTTTACTTTATATCCCTGTTCCCATACTTGCAAAAACTCCTTTGATGTAGGCAGTACTTCTTTTCTTCCATTTCTGGGCTCTATTTCCAGATTATTAAAGAGTTTACCAGTTACTTCCGTCGGTTTTTATTTAGTAGAAACCAGATAAAGTCTGTTGGTATGCATTTGTTGGGTGCACGTTGGGGTTCCATCCTGACTGGTCATGTAACAGTGGTACTCATCTAAGATTTTTTTTTTTACGGTTCATACCTATAATTCTGTAATATCTATCAGGCCACATCAGAGGAAAGTAGTTGCTCGTATATGACTTTAGCAAAAATAATACGGAATTCTGAGAATGTGCTCTCTGCTTATATTTTCACTTTCACTATTTGTCATCAACAGTCTTCATTTTGTACTGTTGTGTGTTCAACCTGTAGTGACAGTTTTTGGCATCTTGATTTCTCCACACCAGACCTTTGGGTCACCCTAATACATGTCTTGCTCAAAGTCATGTTTTAAGTCCTTCACTATATTCTAAGCTCCATGTGAGCAACGAGTTTTGTCTGTTTTGTTTACTGTGGTGTCCTCAGCTTAGAGAACGGAGTCTGGCATTCAGTAAGTAGCTGTTGAGTTAACAAAGGTGATTGAATTACTAGAGAAAGTCCCTTGGCCCACTGTTTATCCCCCGTCTTCCAGCACAGATACAGAGCATTTGTTGTAGGAGCATTTGTGTGTGTGAGGACGATGAAGGATTCATGAACGTCTCATACGTTTGGTATGTTACATCATTACCTTGTTTCTTTGTAGTAAGAAGTGCTGTTTTCTTCTGAAATCACCATTACGATTTCAGTAGAGCAGACTGGCTTCTGTTAATAGTGGTGGCCCTTCTACATCTAATCCCACTTCTTTCACCCCTCATCCTACCACCCTAACACACAGCTTAATGCTGCCGCATTTGCTTACTTACTAATACAGTTTTCCTCCCTGTGAGCATGTGACTGCTGTCACTAAAGACCATTTAGTTTTTCAAATGACAGTCAGCATTGTGTGTGTGGACTTCTCTAGTAGTTTGTTGGTTTCTTTTCATAGAAGAGTCATCTGGATAGTCTGTCCAGCTGTGCTCATGCAATGGAAATTAATTTTAATGTTCCCCTAAATCAAACACAAGATTGGAAAGCTTAAAAAAAACCACGATGGCCTTAAAGATAAATGCAGATGATTTCTGTGTTCCCATCCTCTTAAATCATCGTTTATCATTTCTTTACATTGGGGGAGAGAATCAATTCCGCTGTGTGAAGGAAGATCCCGGGAAAGTGCTTTCATTGGAGACTGCTGCCTAGTTTCCACCTGTTAGCATCCACGGCCTTCTGTGCCTCTGTCGCCAGTGTGCCTTCTGCGTGGTCCTGTGTCCCGCTCCCGAGCGCCCTGCGGGGACGCTCCACTGGGTTCTGGGAGGTTCCCCGCGAGCGTCTTCGCCGCAGACGACGTCGTGGCGAGCCCTCTGGCCGCGAGCGTTTGCAGCGCACGACCCACTGGCAGTCAGGCCGGCTCGCCCGGACGGGTGACGTAGCCGGTCGGCCGCCGGGTTTCAGTTCTGCACGCCGACGTGGCTTTCGGCAGCCTTCCCGTACGTAAGCAAGGCTGCGGCTCGGTTTCGTTTCTGCGTGGACCGAGCCTTGCAGGGCTCTCATTCCTGACACCGCGTGGCCGGGCTGCATGCGGACTCTGTGGGCAGTCCTCGCCGCCCTCCCGTTTTAGCGCTGTAAACCTCGCCGGCCGGCCTGGAAAGTGCCCTCGCGAGTGGGCGCAGGCCCCCTCCCGCCCACGAAGCCAGGTTTATTGCGCAGTCTCCCAGCAGTCTCAGAGGGCGTCCATGCTGTGCCCTTCACGTCGGGACTGATACCTCTCCTGAGGAAGGAGGACACGTTAGTGACCAGGAAGGAGATGCAGGGCTGAGCAAGGACACCGGCCAGCAAGGCAGAACCTACGAACCAGAGACGGCACGGGCAATACGTTTGCATTTTTTTGCATTAAACTCTTCAGTTTCGTTACTAATTTGTCGTGTGTCCTTATTTCATTGTGTCCTTTTTGAGATTCCTCTTTTAATTTTCCATGCTTTTACCTTTTACGGTGAGATTGCGTATTGTCACTGAGTTGTGCGGCGAGCATGCCTGGGCGGGGACGTTCCCCGCAAGACTGGCAGACTCGTGACACGTGCACGCTGGCCCTGGCCGTGTCGGGCAGCTGCCCTCCCAGGTGAAAAGTCTCCATGACACGGTTTGAGTGGAAAATCGCCACTGAGCTTGCAGCACTTTTGTGGGGGTACTCACTCACCCTGTTCGAATGGCCTGATGGGTTAGCCGAGGTGACCGAGCAACAGAGTTAGCTAGTCCCTGTGGCCTCTCACCTCATTCTGTCGCTTGATGGTGGCAGTGGTGACACTTGTGCCCTGGAGCCATGCTGGACCCGCTGAGCTGTTTTTTTCTCTGTCATTTTATAGTCACAGCTGCTGCCAACCTCCCTTGGCACTGTGACTCTCTCTCTGTCACACCCTCGAAAGAATCGTCATACGCTCTCGGTCACTCCTGCTCATAGCCCAGGCAGCCCCATGTCTGCCCTGTCACCTCACTTGCGAGGCAGCCACCAAGAACGTCTGCGTCACCACGCACAGTGTCCTCACCCGCTCCTGTCTTCCTGCAGCGTTCAGGCCGCTGCAGGGCTTTCTCGAAGCTCAAGCTCTCGGTTTTGCTGAGACTGGACTCCTTTGGATTTCGTCTCCTTTCTGTGACTTGTCACTGAGTCAGAATCTTGACTTGGCTGCCCTGCCTTCTGGGACCCCTGATGTGTTCTCCCCGAGCCCCGTCCCCAGGCACATTCTGTCGGGGTGTGCCCCACGGCTTCGGCTGTCACTGCACTGAATACTTCTGCCTCCTGTGCATCCTCAGTCCCGACCCCTTCCATAGCCCGGTGACGGGCGACGCTGCTGGCTGTCCCTGTGGTTCCTATTAGTGTGTCCAGCCCGGACTCACCCCGTCACTGATGCATCATGTCACTGGGTCAGCCAGCAGGTACTCAGTGGAGTGTCTGATGCACAGAGAACGCCCTTCTAGATGCTCGGGACAGGGTGCACACGTGGGTCATGTCAGTGCCTAGTGCTCGGGGGTCCTGCCACAGCCTTGAGATGGACCTCGGGGGCCAGGAAGGTTTCTCAAAGTGGGTTACGTTTGAGCTGGGTGTTCAAGGTACGGGAACGGCCCCACGGGGAGGTGACAGCCCCGTGACGGGAGCGGCCCCACGGGGAGGTGACAGCCCCCTGACGGGAGCGGCCCCACGGGGAGGTGACAGCCCCGTGACGGGAGCGGCCCCACGGGGAGGTGACAGCCCCCTGACGGGAGCGGCCCCACGGGGAGGTGACAGCCCCCTGACGGGAGCGGCCCCACGGGGAGGTGACAGCCCCGTGACGGGAGCGGCCCCACGGGGAGGTGACAGCCCCCTGATGGGAGCGGCCCCATGGGGAGGTGACACATGGGAGCGACCCCACGGGGAGGGCCCTGCCCACGACAGTGACCGGGAGGGCAGGTGCCCTTGGGCGAGGCAGAGTGAGGTGGGGACGGTGCGTGTCTAGGAGCGAAGTCCCCGCATGGACGTCTTCGCAGTGGGAGGCTGGCGGGGGCGTGGGCAGCGTGCACGTCACCTCTGCGCCGAGGCAGGCGTGTGCTTACGTCCCCACGGGTGCAGGCAGGATGGGGGAGGTCCTCGCAGGGCACTCTGCCAGGACGCGCCCCCGGATCGGCGCGCACCCGGGCTGGCGTGCTGGTGTGTGCGTGCCCTCGGCGTTCTTTGCGATGGCTCCCACCTGCACTTGGTGAGCTGAGGGGGCCTGTGGCCGTGTGACCGTGTGGCCGTGGGGGGGACCGACTAGACCCAGAACGGCCCGCGCTTCGGTTACCCGGTCCTCACGTGGTGTAGGGATCCGTGGCATGTCATCCTCGTTTTTAAGTGACATATGAAGGCTCAGGTTTGGTGAACTTTCTGAATAAGGACAGAGCCAGGCTTTAGATCTAGAAGGTTCTGGCTCCAAGACGCATTCTCCTTCCAGCCTTCACTTGGGATAGGGACGTGAAGCGAGTGGAAGAGGGCCTGTGAGAAGTCACAGGGAACAGGAGGAGTCCCGAGCTGCAGGCGGCCGGGACCTTCTGGTGACACGACCCCCCACGGTTTCCGAACGCTTTTCTGGTGGGGCCGCGGCGGAGCGGGCGGAGAAGCGGCGTGGCCTCCCCGTGGTCGGCAGGGCGTGCACCGCACAGCCCCACGGGGCTCTGTCTGGCGGCTTTGGGGTCCCGGAGGTAATGGGTGCGGATGAGGCTGGGCCACGTGTAGGTGACAGAGGCGGGAAGGAAGGGGGTGGGGTCGCATGTGGAGTGTGACCCCCCCCCGGAATGCTCTGGCGGAAGGTTGAGGTCTTTGGCTTATGCACCCCCCCACCCTCTGAGCCTTAGACATGCTTTCAAAATAGCGTCTGACGGCACGTGCTTACCGAGCGCGGCCCTGGGCCCGTGAGCTGTGTCCTTCCGATCCCCGATCACCAGGCCCCCGCCCTGGGCCCGTGAGCTG
>PVJL010019919.1:0-12944 GCA_004026885.1 Lyroderma lyra
GGGCGGGCCAATGGGCGCCCGGCGTTCGGAAAGATCACCATATATGGACATGTTCTGGGGCCGCGCGCGCCGCCGCTGCGCGCGCGCGCCCCGTTCTGCTTAAATACCGGCGGGGGAGGCCGCGGACGGTCTCATTCGCTGCAGCCGGCTTTCAGCTCTCGGTCTATCGTCGCTTCGTTGTTCGTTCCTCTACGTCCCTCGACCGCCGTCCCGCCGGTAAGCGGCCAGGCCTCCTTGCCCCGGCCCTAGCCCCCGCTCCTCCGTAGGTCCGCTTTTAGCCGCAGGGGCCCGGCGCACTGCTCCCCGGGACAAAGGGTGGGCTGGGCCGGCGCCCGGCTGGTGCCGCCAGATGGGGGAAGAGCAGGGCGGGGCCGGGCCGCAGTGCGGAGAGCTCCCGGCCGCGCCGCCGCGGAGGAACACAGGGAGCGCGGAGGGGGCCCTGCGGAGTTCCAGGCAGTTATTCCTGCCGGGGGCGCGGCCCGCGGGCAGGCGGATCCTTGGTCGGAAACGGTTCTCTGTAGGGTCCGTTTGTGGGTCTCGGCGCCCGTCTAAGTTGGTGGCATTTATACGCAGATCGCAATGGAAGAAGAAATCGCTGCGCTCGTCATCGACAATGGCTCTGGCATGTGCAAAGCTGGCTTTGCTGGAGACGATGCCCCCCGTGCCGTGTTCCCATCTATCGTGGGGCGCCCCCGACACCAGGGCGTCATGGTGGGTATGGGGCAGAAGGATAGCTACGTGGGCGACGAGGCCCAGAGCAAACGCGGCATCCTGACCCTCAAGTACCCCATCGAGCATGGCATCGTCACCAACTGGGACGACATGGAGAAGATCTGGCACCACACCTTTTACAACGAGCTGCGTGTGGCTCCCGAGGAGCACCCTGTGCTGCTGACCGAGGCCCCCCTAAACCCCAAAGCCAACCGTGAGAAGATGACTCAGGTAAGCGTCGCCCTGAGGCTTCTTCCCTCCCCATGTTTCACAAGTCATTTTCTGTTCAGCTTCGTTCTCTGAAATTCAAGGATTTCTTTCACTATTTCCAGGGTTCTGTTCCTCTCCTGGCATTTCCTCCCTGAAGTCTCAAGGTTTCTAATTTGTGTTTTTGCCTGCCTCCTTTTCTTTTCTCCACACATCACATTTGTGGCATGTGGCATGCAGTGTGTGAGCAGGGGGGCGGGTCTGGGTCTCTGCCGCTGACTAAGGAGCCACCGCCTCTTGCAGATCATGTTCGAGACCTTCAACACCCCGGCCATGTACGTGGCCATCCAGGCTGTGCTGTCCCTGTACGCCTCTGGCCGTACGACTGGGATTGTCATGGACTCTGGGGACGGGGTCACCCACACTGTGCCCATCTACGAGGGCTACGCCCTGCCCCACGCCATCCTGCGTCTGGACCTGGCTGGCCGGGACCTGACTGACTACCTCATGAAGATCCTCACGGAGCGTGGCTACAGCTTCACCACCACGGCCGAGCGGGAAATAGTGCGGGACATCAAGGAGAAGCTGTGTTACGTCGCCCTGGATTTCGAGCAGGAGATGGCCACCGCTGCATCGTCATCCTCTTTGGAGAAGAGCTACGAGCTGCCGGACGGCCAGGTGATCACCATTGGCAACGAGCGGTTCCGGTGTCCAGAGGCGCTCTTCCAGCCCTCCTTCCTGGGTAGGTGTCTCGTGAGGGCCACGCTCTGTCCTTCGCCTGGAAAGGGAGGAGGTGTAGGTGCTAAGGAGAGCTTTGTCTCCTAGGTATGGAGTCCTGCGGCATCCACGAGACCACCTTCAATTCCATCATGAAGTGTGACGTCGACATCCGGAAGGACCTGTACGCCAACACAGTGTTGTCTGGTGGGACCACCATGTACCCTGGCATCGCCGACAGGATGCAGAAGGAGATCACGGCCCTGGCCCCTAGCACAATGAAGATTAAGGTGAGTCGAGTGTAGCTGGGGGCTTGGGCAGGGAGACCTGGTTGGGAAGATGGCCGGAGCTAAAGCCACGTTCTGTGTCCCCAGATCATCGCCCCGCCGGAGCGCAAGTACTCAGTGTGGATTGGTGGCTCCATCCTGGCTTCGCTGTCCACCTTCCAGCAGATGTGGATCAGCAAACAGGAGTACGACGAGTCGGGTCCCTCCATTGTGCACCGCAAGTGCTTCTAGGCGGACTGTGAGCGGACGCACGGCGTCTGCTGCCTGAGTTACCGGAAGTCTCCGTTTGCCCTGACAGATGTGCTAGCCTCATGAAACTGGAATAAGCCTTCAGAAAGAAATTGTCCTTGAAGCTTGTATCTGATGTCAGCACTGGACTGTAGACCTGGTTGCTGATTTTTGACCTTGTATTCAAGTTAACTGTTCACTTCCCTTGGTACATGTTTAATACCCTGTACATATCTTTGATTTAAACCCCTAGTACATGTGGCTCGGCCACTTGGTGGCTAAATCGAGAACATGTTTATGCAAGAGAAGTCCAGGGGTGCGGTGATGTGCGAGACCATGTGCTTCTTGATCTGTGCAGGGTATTGATGTGCAGGCACCGCCTGTTCAAGGATTTCTCCAGAGGCTGGCGAGAGTCCTGAACCAGTTGTCATTTCTGCCCTGCCGGCCAACAGTTGGGAGGGTCCTAGCATTAGGACTCAGTGTTCCTTAGTTGATGTTTTCCCTGCCAGAACACCGTGGGCCGTTACTTGCCTTGAGTTGGAAAACGGTTTGCATTTACACCTGTAAATTTATTCATCCTTTTAATTTATGTAAGGTTTTTGTACGCAATTCTCAATTCTTTAAGAGATGACAACGAATTTTGGTTTTCTACTGTCATGTGAGAACATTAGGCCCCAGCAACACGTCATTGTGAGGAAAATAAAGTGCTGCAGTAAACGCCTGTGCTCTGCTGTTCCTGGGTGGGGCGGGGCGGCCTGGAAGGGCCTCGTGGGAGGGACAGTCTCTGTGCACGTTGGGTTTCTCCCAAACCAGAAGTGTAATCAGCATTTTAAGAACAAGGAGGCCTAGTGAGCAGCTTGGCACTTGACCCAATTTCAGAGTCTGGGAGTGCCCCAGGCTCAGGCATTCTGTGCTGCTGCCCTCCTGGTTGCTTGGCTTTGGCTGGGGCCATGTTAGGGGCCTAACACTGCAGGGGCAGGAGCGGGTTTTTCCGCCTTAAGGCCTGACTTGGGGGGAGGGTTGCTCTTTGGGAGCTTGTCACAGAATAGCAACCATAGAATTGATTAATTGACCAGGAGGCTTGATTACTGAACCATAGAACCTGAGGTGTGTTGGTGACAGTGTCACCTAATGGTAGGGTAGGTGTGACTGACAGCCACTGGCCTCTCGTCCAGAACTGGACTTGTTTCTTTTCTGTTCCTCACAGTCTGGGCCATGGCAGACCGAAGTCTCCCTCAGCTATTTAAAAATTTCAAACTTAGTCTGCTTATCGGAAGAGTAAGATTTCTAAATTAGATGGAAACTGAACCAGGAATAACTTCATTAAGATGGGGGTGGGGGCAATGGTTGAGAAGCAATTTCTCCACGGGGCTGCAGATGCCTTCCAGCTCCACCTGACTTGGGGGAAGGGTCCGGAGCACCCACGAGACGCGATAGGGAGGCGTGGCAAGGGCGGAAGGTGGGCCTGCCAAACTCAGGCTTGCACCCTCGCTCACAGACACTTGGAATGCCCTCTCTGCCTTGGGTAGCCTTGATTTTGGACTAAAAAAGTGGGCAGCATGAGGGGTCACCCAGAGCAGTGACAAACTGACCTGGTGGCTCTGGTGTGGCCACACTGCCTGCCCAGTGCTGGCTCCACCCCTCCTGGCTCTGGGGCCGTTGGGCCCTCTGCTCTGTGGGTCAGTCCCCTGCACTTGTGCCTGCTCCACGTGGATGTGAAGGCTCAAGGAGGCCCGACACCCTGGCCACACAGGGGTCACACGGCAGCCCTCCCCCATTCTGCGGGGCAGCAAGAATTCTGTGGTACAGGAAACACTGGCCTGCTTTTGTGGCGCTTTGGGGACAGTAACCAGATGTCAAATCCAATCACTACCTACTCAAGGGACGATGCAGAAGTCTCTCCATGGGGTGCTGTTCCAGGCCCAGCATGCGTCAGGCTGCAGCACCCTGCTCCTGTGGGCTTAGAGGCCGCGTGTGTTCACATCCCTGAAAAGAAAAGAAGCTTCACGGGCCAAGGGAGGCCGCCACAGTGACCCCCAAGCCCTATGAGGCCCTGGTGGAAGTTTCACCTGTTCAGGCCACTCAGAGCACCCAGTGCCCCGAAACAGCCAGCCTGGAGGACAGAGCCTGGGCTCAGCAAGGGAAGACCAGCCAAAGCCAATGTGACGCCTGACAGCAAAGCCGCCCAAACCAAAACAAGACAGATGGTTTCTGCCTCATCCCATGAAGGAAAGGCTGAGAGGTGTCAACTAACAGGACGTGGGACACGTGTCTTCCAAGTAGGAGGTGTGTGCAATGGACTGCAAACCACGAAGCAGGAAAGTCTGCAGCCAAGTGACAGCAAAGCAAACGAACAGGCAACCTGGGGAAGCGGAAGCCTCAAAGGCTGTCAGTGTCATCAAGGCCACTCAGCTTAGTCAATGGAAGCTTCCAGAAGGGATGCCTTTGTGAAGTGTCTCAGATACTGGGGTCTCAGTGTACCTCGGAAAGGCCCCCTTCCCTGGGGCCACCCAGGGGGCTTGATGGTGAGGCAGAGTGAGGATGGGCTCCAAAAGCATCAGGAGGGTCGCGGTGCTGCCATCTTGCAATGTCAGGGGCCTATCTACACGCCCACAGGATGGTCAGCAGCCATGCCAACACAAGAGGTGGACACAGTGTTTACTGGATGCAATTTCAAGTTCAAGGCTCTCTCTCATCCCATGATTAAGTAGAAGACCAGCCATTTCAAGAAGGGAGTTCAGGGATTCACCCTGGAGAGGCTGGTGTCTGGTGACAGAGACTGCCCCAGAGAGCTCCCCACGGATGCTCCTTTCTGCTGGGGTCCACCTGCTGCATGCAGAGTCCCACGGTGCCTCCTGGCAACCAGCCATCCAGCTATCTTTCCTGGGAAGCTCCCCTTCACTTCAGCTCCCTGCTGGGACCCCTTGGAGGGGTGCCGTCTGGGAGGCCACCAGAGTGCGTGGTGGGTTGGGCTATGGGACACAAGTTAGACTATGAAGTAGCGGTGCAGGGGCTTTAGGAGCCAGTGTAGGGTGGCGCTGCTCTCTCTCCCCGCTCCTCTGGGACCTCAGTGTTCAAGGGTGAGGAGCCTGGAGGCCTGAGAGGTGCGTCAGATCCAGGTGGATGAACGTATGCTATTGGCCCAGGACGTTCTGGGTCGCTTGTAACATGGCATAACTGAGCGTCTCCTGCCGGCCACAGCATCACAGTATGTTTGTTTTGGCTTTCAAGTCAATGATATCTTAAATTAAAAACAGGAAAAATTAACCCCCATATTTCACTTTTCTTTCATGTGATATCAATTTCCTTTACTTTGGAACTTTTAACATGTCTCATAGTGCAGTTCTGCTGGCTATAAGTGATCTCCGGTTTGCTTGTCCGAAACGTTTGATGTTGCCATAATTTCTGAAGAGTATTTTTTTTTTCTGGATATAGAATTCTAAGTTGACGATTTTTTTTCCCCCCTGTAGCAACGTACTTCATTGTCTTCTGGTTTGCATTGTTTCTTACAGTAAGTCAGCAGTCATTCTTATCCTGGGTTCCCTAAATAAAACGTCCTTTTTTCACTCTGGCTACTTGTAAGCTTTTCTCTTTATCACTTATTTTCAAAGTTTTGATTCCGTTGTGTCTTGATGTGTTTTTTTCTTTATCGTGCTTGGGATTTGTAAAATGTTTGGAGCTGTGGGTTTGTAGTTTTCAATAAACTTAGAAAGTTTTCAGCCATTATTTCTTCAAACTGGTTTTTTCTGTCACTCCTCCTATCCGGTTAGACTGATTGTTGTTGTCCCACAGGCTGCTGAGGTTCATTTTCATTTTTGACATTTTCCCTCAGTGATTTAGTTTGATCATTTACGTTGTTAAGTCCTCAAGTTCGCTGATACTTTTCTTTTTTTGGGAGTGGTTCCTTGGCTGGGAATCAAACCCAGGCTGCAGCACTGAAAGCCCCGAAGCCTTAGCCACTGCACCACCAGGGAACCCCTTGTTTTAAATTCTTAAACACTTATAATCTCTATTTTAAAATCCTGGTCTGTTAATTCCATCACCTTTCTCGTATCTGGGTCTGTTTCTACTGACTGATTTTTCTTCTGGTTATGGGTCACGTTTTCCTGCTTCTACACAGGTCCAGTCATTTCCCACTGAATGCTGCATATTGTGAATATTGCCGTGTTGACTCTCTGGATCTTCCTGTCTTGTTGTTTTGTTTTGTTTTGTTTTGTTTTTAGAGTGTTTGTTTTGCCAGGAAGTCAACTTACTGCAGAGCAGTTTGATCTTTTTGAGGTGATTTTAAAGCTTTGTTAGAATGAGTCTGGGTTAGCCTTGTCTTCTGGGACAGTCTAGCCCTGCTCCTCATGGGGCTTTTATGGAATCTCCACTAAGTGCCCAGAGGGCTTGGTGAGGCCTGCGGGGAGCCCACGTGTCCCTTGGCCCTGTGCGAGCTCCGAGGATTGCTCAGCTGTGTTGATTTTGGAGTTCATGCTCTGCAAAGCTACCTCCCCGCAGGCACACTGCCTTGCAAATCCAGTTGTTTCAGCCTCAAATTTCTGTGCCTCAACTCTGGAGACCTCTGTATTCTGTGCCTCGGTCTAGAAGTGGCCTCTGGGCGGGAAGCAACACAACTGTAGGGCTCACATCTGAGGTCCCTTCTCTCAAGAATCCCTGTCCTGGGCTGCCCATTGTCCAATGTCTAAAAGCAGCTGCTGAGGAGGGAGGTGGGGCAATAAATAAATAAATAAATAAAAACAGCTGCTTCGTGTTTTTTCTTTCTCGTTTTCTAGTTTTTTATGGCTGGAAGGCAACACCTATCAGTTGTCCCAGGATGTCCAGAAGCAGAACTCCCTTCTATACTTTGTACGAAGGCTGTCTGAAAAAAATCCAGCCATAAATGCCTCTTTTTTTTTTTTTTTTTTTTTTTTTTTTTTTTTTTTTTTTTTTTTTTTTCTTTTTGGTATGTGGGTAGCTCCCTGACTGGGAATCGAACCCAGGCCGCAGCACTGACAGCGCCAGCGCCGAAGCCTTATCCTGGGTTCCCTAAATAAAACATGTCCTTTTTTTACTCTGGCTACTTGTAAGCTTTTCTCTTTATCACTTATTTTCAAAGTTTTGATTCCGTTGTGTCTTGATGTGGAGCACAAGCTGCAGCCTGGGTTCGATTCTCAGTCAGGAAGCTACCCACATACCAAAAAGCAAGAAACAAAACCCAAAAAAACATGTTAGTGCCATCTTCCCCTGTCAATATAGCCATATGTGACATATGATCTTTTAGTCAACAATGACAGTGGGTATCACAGTGGGTCCATAATATTATAATGGAGCTGAAAAATTCCTACCACTTGGTGACACTGTAGCTGTCGTCACACAGTAGTTAATATATAATAATGGGAGTTCCCTGATGGTGTAGTGGCTTAAGGCTTTAGTGTTGGCGCTGTCAGCGCTGCGGCCTGGGTTCGATTCCCAGTCAGGGAACTACCCACATACCAAAAAAAAAAAAAAAAAAAAAAAAAAAAAAAAAAAAAAAAAAAAAAAAAAAAAAAAAAAAAAAAAAAAAAAAAAAAAAAAAAAAAAAAAATATATATATATATATATATATATAATAGTAAGAAATGCACATCAACACTTACAGTGTTGCGATTGCCTACAGAGTTCAGTACAGTAACATGCCATACAGGTTAGTAGCTAGGAGCTGAAGGGGAACAGCATTTGTCAGCCCCCAAATACGTCTCTTCAGCCTAAGGATTATTTCAGTCTGGTTAATTTTGAGAAACAGCAGATGTGAGAGAAGCTCTGACAACCAAGTCGCTGTTACCCTCTTATAAAAGACATCACATTTGTGAGGGAAATCTCCATGTGTAAGGGAGTCTCCCTCATTGGACCAAGTAGGGAGGGGTGACCTTATCTCTAGAAACTCAAACCAATGCAGAAGACAAAGATTTACATCTGCATAATGACCTTGCCTTTGTTGACTGCTTTTGCAGGTCACCCCACAACTGACTTCCTTGTCTTAAGCTGAAGATGGTATTTAGGGTGGTGGCTTGAGCCATTTTGGAGGCATGCATGTTATTGCTCTGTCGCTTGTCTCCTGTGAATCTGACTTGTATTACTGGGGGCGGGGAGGTGTCTCATCCAAGAACCCTTAAGGATAGAGGGATAATTATTTTCCCTCCCCTACAGAGCCATAGGCCATACCATAGATCCTAGGTTTGTGGTAGGCGACACCATCTAGGTTTGTGTGTCACTCTGATGTTTGCACAACATTGAAATCACCTAATGACGCTTTTCTCAGAACGCGTCCCCGTCGTTAAGCAGTGACTGACGGTACATTAAGAAGTGCCTTCTTTGTGGCTATGTAGGGTTTTGCGGTGGACATTTGCCATCAGCCAAGTAGCTCTCCACGGCTGGCTACTGAGGAGGCCCTAAGCTTCGCACTCGAACACATACCCCAGCGACGGGTGTTCCTACCTGGGCGTCTCTGCGGTTTGTCTGGGAAGGCGCACTTCTTCGCTCCGCTCTACCAGCCAACCCTGAGCTTTCTCCAAGGGCATTTGCACTAGGAGTCTTTTCCTGATTTCCACGGGGAAATTCCTGTTTAAACGTGGAGAACTTCTGCAAACCCTTCTGCCAGCTAAGCTTAAATCAGGCAGGCCTGCGCAACTGCTTTCTTGCTTTCAATAAATGGTGTCATCAGATTTTGCCAGGACTCCTACAGGCGGCTTTTTGTGAGGAAGGTTTAGCACAAGCAGGCCACAAACGTTGCGCAGGAGGAGCACATGCGCCATAAGTGCCCGGAGGACCAGACAGCTGCCCGGAGAGCTGACCAGCAGACCCAGGGGTGGGAATCTCCTGGGCCTGGACCAGGGCTGGCGAGGGGGGTCCTGAGTCTCCATCCCAGGGCTCTGACCCTGACCCCAGGACCTGCTGTCCTTGGTCAGAAAAGGGACGCCGCGCAGCCACAGGTGCCTTTCCCTCTTTAGGCTTCACCGCCGGCTCCTGGGCTGCCCCGGGACACTGGCTCCACCTTCTGCTTCCGGTGGTATGTTGGTTCCGGTGGTGTGCAGCTTACCTGGGCGGTCTCGGTGCGGGGTGCCCACCAGGCTGTGGGCCAGCTGTGGGCTGGGCCCGTGCTTTCCGGAGATTTAACCAAAGGGCTGATGTGGCTGCTGAAGGGTAGGGGTGGGGAGAGAGAGCCACAGTGTCTCACCACCTAATCTCAGAGGTGCCATCATTTCTGGCCTATTCAACTGGTCACACAGATCTACCCTGGTACAGTGTGGGAGGGGATCAGGGACAGGCATCGGGGCCATCTTGGAGGCACCCACCAGAGGTGACTGCTGTTGTGCACATATGTCTGACTGGCTATGTGTTTGTCTTAAAAGCTGATTGGCCAATTTGTTATTATGAGAAGAAGCCTCAGGTCCACCTGAAGCAGGTTGAAGGCCACACCTAGAAAGTAGGAGGTGGCTCTCCAGCTGAGATTCTTCCGGAATCCTTTCTTGGGAAGCCCTGGGGGTTCTGATGGCCTCAGCCTGCCCAGCATAGACACAGAACTTCTTGGATACTTTCTCCAATTCTTTCTGCTGAAAATACTAATTTCTGCAAATCAACCCTTTTATGCACCTCTCACAGATCTTGCTGGTCTTGGTGATTTATTATTATTATTTTTATTTATTTATTTATTTTGCATTTTGGTATGTGGGTAGCTCCCTGACTGGGAATCGAACCCAGGCCACAGTGCTGACAGAGCCAGTGCCGAAGCCTTAAGCCACTACACCATCAGGGAACCCCGCTGGTCTTGGTGATTTAGACACAGGAATGATCCAAACTGTCCCTGCAGCCTTGTCAGGTTCAGCGTCCCACCCCAATCCCCTGCAGGAGGCCTCAATGAGATGCCAGAGACTGGGGACAGTCTGACGGGGTTGCCTGGACTGGTGGGTGTCCATGGCTATGGGCAAATGAGCCAGCTGCCAAGGACAGCACCAGCTCTGATGTCACTGCACAGGGAGTGGTTCGGAGCCAAACTTAGGAGCGGCAGGAAGACAGGGACAGGGGCTGCTGTGCCAGGGACCCATTATATCTGCTGTCCAGAGTTGGGAGATCTTTGTCAGATCTCTGTTCTGCATGGCTCCCGAGGAAATCAAGCACGCAGTCTTGGCCGTCTCTAAAAATAAACTGAATTAATCGACATGAAAAACGTCAGGTGATGGAGCTGTGATTTATTCTCTTTAATAAGCATTTCTGGGGCTGCTCTAGCTGCCTCCTGCCATCTCCTGTCAACCGCACTGAGGTCATGAGTGGAGCTGCCACCCCAACTTGGCACCCATTGGCCAGGCCGGCTGGTGTCTTGGGAACATCCAGATGCAAAGTGCATTGGGAGAGATGGGACAGGAGGAGGAAGTCTCACCAGCACCCTCGTGTGTGGCGTTCCAGTGCCTGTGGGGCCTACACCCAGTCGAGCACCCAGCAGAGCCAAGCCTGGATTTTAGCAGTTGAGGCGCTGGAACAAGAGTGTCCCACCACCCCAACCCGGCCCTCTGCTTGAACTTTCAAGGGCCTGGGGTTCCCCCCGCCTCCTCTCCTGCTGTGGGTGCCCTTTTGCTGCCTCTCACCAATACCCAGCCTGTAATGTCTGCACATCTGCCAGGTGAGAAATGCCACCTCCTGGCCGTTGGAAGGTGGTTGTCTGAGTTTTGGAGAGCTGGAGCGTCTTCTCATTTGGGGCCATCCTGGCATGTCTGTTCACAACTGCTGCCTATTTCTGAAGTGCTGCTGTTTTTCCGTACTGATTAATAAAGACCCTCTGACATGCTGAGAATGTTAACGTGTTGTCATGTAAACTATGCAGAGTGGCCTCTCCTGGCCTGGCTCTGGCGCAGGGCTGGGAGGAAGGCTGACCTTGATCTGAAAGGGGTCTACAAATTCATATGGATTTATAGTCACTACTTTATTGTCAACAAAAATTTAGAGAGGGCCTCCTGGGAGCCAGGCAGGATACGGCCAGACACACAAGGGGCAGAAAGAACTCACATCCTCCTCGAGAGGAAGACTGAAAAACAAGGAAACCGTGCCCTGCATTAGAGCTCTGGAGAAACAAAGCTGGGACTGGCCCAGGGAGGGGGCTGGGAATGTGTGTGGGGGGTCAACAGCTCACATAGGAGGCTATGGGGAGGCAAACCACATTTGAGCAGAGATCTGAAGATGAGGGCAACTGGTCGGCAAGGGAAGCGTGGTCCCCAGGGGGATGGACGTGCACAGGCCCTAGGGTGAGGACATGGCTGGGTGTATTCCAGGAGCTGCAGGGAAGCCAGTGTGTCCGGGGCCCTGAGATGGTGGTGCACAGAGCAGAGAGGTCAGATCAGGTGGGGCTGATAGGTGGGCAGGTGTCAGTTCTTCAGGTATGGTGCTGTGAGCAGCTGAGTCGGATCCCCAGTTTGACCAAAGAGCACCGAGGCTGTCGCCCGTTAGAGGTAGAGCTCCGCCCAGCGCTGGGTCCACAGCCCCGAGGACCTCCTTCCTTCCCCGCAGGGTTGGGGGTTGCTGATCCACACTCAGGCAGGCCTTGGGGAGCAAATCCTCCCTGTAACAGGGAAGGGGAGGAGGGAGGCAGATGGGGGTGGGAGGTCCCCCCCCCCCGTTCTCGCGGTCACGTGTCCCCGCAGCGAGGCCCCCACTGTGCACGAGGGCGAGGTGATGCTCGCCCTGCCTCCCATGTCCCTCTTCAAAGGGCTTCCCGCACGGAGCTGGGCTCGCGTTGGAAGGAGTGCGGGGCAGCACCTGCTCGCCGGCCTGCTGACTCAGCCCATTCCCTTTTCCTGGAGGCCCCACCCGCCCGGACGGTCCCCGTGGGCTGCCCCGGGGCCTCACTCTCAGTCAGCAGGGGCCGGGTCACGTGCAAGGGGCTGGGACGCGCCGCGGGTCTCTGCGGCCTTTGTCAGGGCCCCGCCCGGCCTCCTGGGCGGACCCGGGAGCAGCGGCCAGCCGGACAAAGGCGGAGCTGTCCCCCCACCCCTGGACCCTGCGAGAGGCCGGGGTCCCCCGGGAAGGGGCAGGATCCTGTCTGGGAAGGTCCCCGGTCCCCGAGGGCCCTTCGGAACGCGCGATAAGTGATCTCCACGGAACTGGCAGGGGTCGCCCACGCCTCGATTCTATTAGTTATTCCCCGAAGCAGAGGTGCCGGTGAACCTTCTCCCCAGGCCTTTTCTCCCGGCCGCTCGGCTGCCGGGCTGGGGGAGGGGTGGGAGGCGGGGAAGAGGAACAGAGGGAAGGAGGGGCGGGGGGAGGGGCGGACGGGACCTTGAAGGAGGAGGGGGAGGGGAGGGAGCGGCGTGGAGGGGAGGGGAGGGCGTCGGCCCGCCCCGAACGGGGGGGCACACGATCCGCTGCCGACAGTTCCTGTCGCCCCGCGCCCGCCCGAGGGACCCCTGTCGCTGCGGCCTCGCGGTCCCGGGGACGCTTTTGTCTCTGGATGAAGGGCCCCCTCTCGCAGAAGGCCGCAGCCAGCTGGCGCCCACCGGCCTCCGCGCGCGCCGTCTCCTAAATGCTGCGTCCTTTTGTGCGGAGCGTTTGTGCTCTTACAAGGACGGTTCCGCGGTCGAACAGCGCGCCCACCTCCCGGCACTATTTGCAGGTTCGGGGCGTGGGAGGGTCCCCGCACGGTCAGAGAGGGGGGCGCGTTTGCGACACCGGCGGGAAGCAGGATCAAAAGCAAGACCCGCCACACTCCGTGCGCGGACCGCGAGGAACCAGGGCGCCCGCAGCCCCCGGGTGGCGGGACGCGGCCGCGCGCACGCGCCTGCCTTCGCC
>PVJL010019920.1:0-12895 GCA_004026885.1 Lyroderma lyra
GGGGGGCGGCGGGCCGTGTCCCCTCTGCCGCCTGCCCGCCAGCCTCTTCAGACTCAGACTTGCCAGCCGGCCGGGTGGGGTGCGGGGAGGGCCCAGCCTCCTGGAAGGGCCCCTGTGAGCCCTGGCTTTAGAGGTTCAGGGGCTGAGTGCTATGGACCCCAAGTTCTGCTCCCAGTGAGGCCAGGAGTAACACGAGTCCCCCGAAAACTTTAGCAAAGGTGAGAGCCCAGAGCAGGGTGGCGGGGCTGCTGGGGCCCAACCTGGAGCGGAAGCCCAGCTGAGGCCGCGTGCGAGGCGTCCCTGGGGCCTCAGCGGCAGGTCCCACGGCCCAGGAGCCGAGGGGCCTGGTCCACTGCCATGGGGGGTCCTGGTCTCAGGAAGGGGAAGGAGGCAGGGTCTTGCCTGGAAAGATCCACCCTCTTCTCAGGCCCTGCACCGGAAGGAAGGCCTCAACTTTGGGGGTGGCGGGGAGGGGTGTTGGGGTCCCGTTTTGCCTGAACCCCAAAAGCCCCACCTCAGTGGCCAAAGTGGGTGTCATGATGTCCGCTGACCTCACGGGGGCGCAGGAGACAACGAAATTTCCGCACTAATGGGGAGACCCTTTATGGCCTGAGCTTTGTGGGCTGAGCTGGCCGATCCGGGTCCCCCAACTCTCGCCCCAAGATGGAGAGCCCTGTCCACCCTCCCAGGCTGTCCCCCCAGCTGCTCCCCAGACCCAGTCAGGGCTTCCTGATAAGCGTCCCCCCACCACCCTTGCCTCTGACCGTGTCCCCCTTGTCCTCCCGTCTCCAGGACCCAGCTTCCCGGGAGGATGAGCCGCAGCTGGGGGGCGGGAGACGGCCTCGAGCCTGGTGAGGCCCTGGCTGGGGGTGGGGGTCGAGGCACGATGGCAGAAGCGAGGGGCAAATGTGGCAGGGACAGGCAGGGTGGCGGCCCTGGGGCCAGGTGGGGGTGGGGACCACAGGACGTGGAGGAGGCCATCTAGGCAGTGGGAGGTCCCTGGAGAGGGACCTCTAAGGACCTGGCTGGACTGGTCAGCCTAAGGGCTCGGCCTGCCCCACCCCACGGCCTGGCCTCAGAACCCCCAGGAGCCCGCCGGAGCCCCACTCAGCACGTCCCAGGGCAGTCCTGAAGCACAGCTGTCCCCATTGAGCTCTCGCTGGGTGGAATGTGCTGGACACTTGACTGGTTGTCCCCTCACCAGCAAGCCTCCCCCACCCCCACGCTGTGCGGAGGGCTTGGCAGAGGGAACTGAGGCCAGGAGGGCGCCTGCTGGCCACTGCCCAGAGAGCAGGGTGGGGGGCGCATGGAGGGACCAGGAGAAGGACCTGGGCCCTGGCAGCGGGGCCCCAGCACAGTCCCCAGCCTGTTGCGGTCACCCTTCCTGACATGTGGGTGGCTCTGACTCGGGGCCCTGCAACTCGGACAGCACAGCTGCTCCTGGGGGTCCCTGCCTGTGGTCCTGGGGCTGGGGGCTGGGATGGGGGCCACTGAGGGGCCAGGAGGGGGCCGGGGGTGTGGGTGAGCGGCCGTAGCCGGCGTCCCTGCGAGGACAGTGGGGGTTCTTCCTGTGGAGAAGCGGTGCGTTTGCTTTTGTTTAACCTTTGCTTCCTGCTTGTGCAACGCCCCCTCCCCATGCCCTTCACCCCCGTCTCGGGGCGATGGCTCACAGGTGCCCCCGGTGACTCTGGGAGCTTGAGGGTGCTTGGAGTCCCTGGGGGGCTGCCCGGGAAGGGGGCTAGGGGCCACCTGTCCTGTCAGTCAGCGGCTTCCCAGCCCCAGGCCGACGTGGGCTTTCTCTGCAGGCCTAGCTGGGAGCTGGGAGGGGAGGCACGCCCCAAGTTCAGGGCCAGGTGGGGGCGCAGGCCTGGCGGTGTTGGGGGCTGCAGAGGGTCCTCACTTGTTTGCTAATCTCAGTCGTTTTGGATCTGCAAATCTTCACTCTTGCACACAGGACCTGGCTCTTGAGAGCAGCCCCCAGGCCCTGGGAGGGTGGTACGGGGAATGGGGGGGACCAGACGGGGGGCGGGGGGCGAAGTGCCTGGGTGGTGTCTGTGCGCAGCAGGCTGTGCCCTGGGTGAGTGCCCTCCGGACGCCTTCTCTGGAGGATGTCCATCCAGGCGCTCCGCCCGTGTTTTTAAACCGGATTGTGTCCTTTTGTGTCATTGTGCAGTGGACGGGCAGCAGTCCTTTGTGCTTTGGGGCTGCACCCTGCTCAGAGGTGTGCTGGCCGTGTCTGCCCCATCCCGCAGGTGGCCTCAGAGCTTTGCTTCGCCCCGAGGGAGCCCCGCCCGCCGTGTTTCCTTTCGTACGTCTCCTGCGCCTTCGCGCCAGGCCCGTGTCCCCTCCGCCGACGTTCGTGGTGTCGGCTGTGCGTGCAGTCCGTGTGCGCGCCAAGTCCACCTCCGTGAGCCGTGGGCGCCCGTGGTCCAGCTCGTGCTGCGTGTGGCGGTCCGGTCCGTCTCAATGTAGTTCACAGAGCAGAAGTTTCCAATTTCGGTAAAGGCCACGTCGCCCGTTGGCTCTTCCATGGGTGATGCGATCCCTGCCTAACGAGGTCCCCGGGACTTGCTCCCACGTCTGTCCCGGACGCTTTGCACTGTGGCTGTCCCACGTCCGTCTGGGACGCGCCTCCGGTTACGTGCGTGCGGCGTGACGCCGGGCCGCAGGGACTCTCGTGCGCGCGCGTGACGTCGGGCCGCAGGGACTCTCGTGCGCGCGCGTGACGTCGGGCCGCAGGGACTCTCGTGCGCGCGCGTGACGTCGGGCCGCAGGGACTCTCGTGCGCGCGCGTGACGTCGGGCCGCAGGGACTCTCGTGCGCGCGCGTGACGTCGGGCCGCAGGGACTCTCGTGGGCACGCGTGACGTCGGGCTGCAGGGACTCTCGTGCGCAGGCCCCGCTGCCCCGGCGCTCGGGCATTCAAAACCGCCTCCTTGGTGCGCTGCGCGGCCTTCGCGTGCAGGCGAAAACGCACCACCGGCCACGTCCTGTGCCAGTGACACCTCAAAAACCAGCAAGAGCGGCTGGCAGCTCGGTTCCACCGGTCCCTTCGTCCGTCCTCTGCCACCTCCGGCTCTCAGGGGGCCCCGGCCCCCGGGGCTTCCCCTCTTCCCCAGCATGGCTGCACTTCGGCGGGGGCCTTGCGTTCCTCACGGTCAGAGGGTTTGGGGTCTAAGGCCCTGTCCGTCCCTGGGGCGCACAGAGGGTCCAGGGCGGGGTCTTCCCACCTGTGTGCACGGTGGGGACAGAGGGGTCTCCCTGGACACCCCCCACCCCTCATGTGTGACAGCAGAGGAGGGGGCTCTGCCAACAGGGGTCTCAGCTGTTGGGGCTCAGAGCAAATATTGTCCTGGCCGGTTCTGAGGAGCACGGGGGCCCCTTTGCTGGTGCGTTTGCGTGTTTTCTTTGGGAGGCGCTGTGCTGACCGTGGCTGCTGGCCAGCTCCCACGGGGGGGACACAGGGTGGCCGAGGCCTCTCGGGCCCCATGCCCACACCTTACCTCTGGCCTATTGTACAGCTGCAGTCTGGGGCAGGATACCCAGCCATTGGGGGGTGGCCCAGGTAAAGGCGAGGCAGCAGATCTGTGGGGACGCAGGACCCGCAGTGGGGTGGGGCGGGCACCACAGGCCGGAGATTTCAGCTCCGGAGACCAAGGACCAGGTGAGAGCTATGGCTCCTCAATGCAGGGGTGCACTGAAAGCCCAGACAGCGAGCTCCCCGCGGCCGGGAGCAGTCACACAGATACGAGCCCGGAGCTGGGGCTGTGAGTAGCCTTGGCCCTGGCAGCCTGGGACTGGCGGGGCTGCCCCCGGATGGCCTGCCATCCTGAAATCCAGCCGCCCGCAGACAAGCTTCTCTGCACGGCCACCCCACACCCGCTCCGGGGCTGCCTGCTGCCAACAGTGCTCGCTGGTGCTGGCTCACCCCCAGGCGCTCGGGGACACTTGGATATGGGGCCGTCCCCACGGCGTTCTGAAGGGGAAGTGCACGGACAGGCACTCCCGTGCGCGCGCCCCCGCGTGGACACGGCGCTGGCCCGGCCACCCCTTCACCGCCTCTCCGCCCCTGCAAGTTGCTGGCCTTTGTTTTTGTTTCCAAGAATACAGGAAACTTCACGTTGAACGAATCCGAAAAACAGAAACACGAAGAAAAACGCAGCGTGAACTCCAGACCCTTTGGAATGCGCCCGGGCCCAAGGGGATTAAAAAGAGACATCAGAAATGGGGGCTGGGGTCCGGGCTGAGGCACCGAGGCCACGGGCCCGCGGGTGGCTGCGTCCGTCCGTAGCTGCTGTCCAGAAATGGTGGGGAACCCCCTTTTGTCTCACCCCGGGGCTCTGCACCCCTTGGGTAGGGTTTGGAGCAAGAGCCTCACATACGGGGTCGGGGCCCAGTGACACCCCCTTTTGCCGAGCTGGTCATCTATCGACAGGCCAATCATAAGCAGGTGGCTCAGCAGCAAGAGGGTCCCCCTCAAGCTCACGCGGGGCCGTGTTAGGGGAGGTGTCCGTCTCATGGACACTCACGCCCGGGATCCGGCCTTCCTTCGGCCGGATCCTGTCTTCGCCCATCCCGAGTTTTAGGGGTTCTTCCTCTAGCCCCCACCTAACGCTGATAAAAGCAAGATAAAACCAGGAAGAAATTCCCACATTTATCTGGAAAGCACCGGCCCCAGGATTGGGGCCTCAGCTGATATGGTCACGGCGGCTGGTCTCCCCGAGGGGAATGGGGGAGCTGCGTGCACGGCGAGGTCCGTGCAGGGCGTGCGGGGCTGCACTGGGGAGGGGTGTCCTATGACGGCTGCAGCGGGGTGCTGGCCTGCAGGGCCTGTCCTGGGAGAGGCCTGGGGACCAGGGGTGAGGCTGTGGTCAGCAGGTCAGAGGCCCTGGGCAGAGGGAGCCTCTTCCTTGCAGGGAGCCACAGTGAGGCTGGAGGCGGGGTTCGCTTTGCACCAACCGCAGTCCTGTTACTTGGGGACAGGGGTGGTCCCCCTACAGTGGCCTCGTAGGAGATGGGTCCCCAGGGCCCTCCCCAGCTGGGATGAGCATGGCTAGGTGGGAACCTGGAAAGACAGGACGGTCTGGGCCGTGGCCCCCACAGCAGCCTTGGCTGCTGGGAGAGGGCTGGGGTGCAAGCTTCGCCTCCTCAGCCCCAGGGCCAGAGGCAGCCCCCCACGCTCGACCTCTGCTTCCAGCTGCCCAGCGCCCCCAGAACTGTTGGCCCAGGCACCAGCCTGGGTGTCAGCCAGCCACTGGGCCGTGTCCTGCCCGCCAGCCCCATGTCCACTGAGTGGATTCTCGGGTACCTCTTGGGCCAGGTGCTGTTGTCAACCCCATTCTTCTACCTGGCAGGTCAGGTCCCCAGATCTGGGACCCAGATCCGGGCGGGCGTCCGACGGCAGGGCGTCCTGCTGCTGCCTGGGCGTGTGGGCAAGTGTGCTGGGCCTCGGGGCTGGAGTGCACGGGGCCTGGGACCCCCCAGCCCCCGCCGGCCGGCCCACCGGCTGCCCCTGCAGACACCCTGCTCCCTGGCTCCCCCAAATGCTGTTCCTCGGGGCCACCTAGAAACGGAGCCCGTCTGGCTCATAAAGTCGGTGTGAAGGCCCTGAAGCCACCAGGGAAGCCAAGAGTAATTCAGTGAGTGCAAGCGGTGAGGACCTGCTGAGTTACAAAGAGGAAGCGGCCACGCTCGACACCCTCCTGTGCCCTGGCTGCCCCCTCGCTTTGCCAGGGAGCCTGGAGGTCCCAGCCAGGCCAGGGCACCCTGCCCCAAGGACACCCGGCCCCTCGGAGCCCGCTCCTGCCTGAGGGTGCCCGGCACCAGGCCCCCGCGGCCTGCGATAAAAGGGGGTCCAGTCTCGGGGGTGTGGTGGGCTGGGCAGGTCCTCCTGGTCCTACCTGCCCCCTGGGCCGCTCTCCTGACCCCCTGAGCCCTCTCGACTTGCCCAGGAGCCACCCTGACCCACTGGTGGTTAAACTTGGCTTTGCACGTTATTTCCAGAATGTGTTCGGCTGCGACACCCCCACTCAGCCTCACAAGGTCACCGCTGCCCTCCCTGAGCCCCTCTGCGGGCCTGCTGGTCTGGCTGCATGGCCTCCAACCTGGTCTGAGGAAGGCCCGCCCCGCCCCGCCCCGCCCCGCCCCGCCCCGCCCCGCCCCCACGTCTTCGCGCTCGGACACACGTGTAGCCCGTGTACGCGCACACACAGGTGCACCAGGGGCCAGCTTCCTAGGGTTGGAGGGATAGGTGGAGGCCCCCCCATTCTGCCGGGTCCCCAAGCACTGCCTGCAGACAGCCACCTCCTGCTGCCACTGGGTTGGTGGCGGGGGCTGGGGGTTCCGGGGTGCTGCTGTTCGTCCCAGCGCCCCCAGGACCCTCACCCACACCTCGCCCCACCTCCAACCTTGCTGTGCTCTTCCCACACCTGGAAGGCCCCTCCCAACCTCCAGCCCCCAAAAGCTCACAGGCCATCACCCACAACAACCTGACCCCCCTTGTTGGAGCTTCTGTTGGGGAGACTAGGGCCGCTCCTCAGCCTCCCTCGCCCCTGGTCCCCCGAGGAGCTCGGGCACGGCGAGGAGGCAGTGCCAGCCTCAGGCTCTGCAGGCCTGGCATGTGGACGTGTAGATGGAAACGGGGGGGTGGGCCCTCTGCTGAGAGAGAGAGTGGTGATCGTGGTGGCCCTGTCACAGTGCAGACACGTGATCAACTCGTGGTGCTCTGCGCCTGAGACAGGTACGACGTCACCTGTCAGTCACACCCCAGCCCTCACAGAGGACACGTGCATCCGATCCTGATGCTGTGCACCTGAGACAGGTACGACGTCACCTGTCAGTTACACCCCAGCCCTCACAGAGGACACGTGCATCCGATCCTGATGCTGTGCACCTGAGACAGGTACCACGTCACCTGTCAGTTACACCCCAGCCCTCACAGAGGACACGTGCATCCGATCCTGATGCTGTGCACCTGAGACAGGTACGATGTCACCTGTCAGTTATATCCCAATTTAGAAAAACATTGAAAACAGGCTGCCGACCTGCTTGGGGCGGGGGCCCGGGTGAAGGGCAGACTCGCCCCAGCTCCCATTCGCAGAGCACGTCAGCGCGCTGCCGCCCTAACAGGAGAGCAGGCCGGCCTGCTGCCAGCCCGGAGCCCTGTGCCCGGCTGGGCCCCTGGGGCAGGTGGCACCCCACAGCCCCTCCATGGGGGCCTGGCCACCCCCAAGCCAGCCACGGCGCTGGCTCAGCCTGTCTCAGGGTCCTGTGGGGACATCTAGGCTGACTGAGGCAAAGGTCTGGGGTCAGCAGGGTCCCTGCCTGAGGGACTGTCCATGAGGCGGGTGACTCCACGGAGCACGGAAGTACCGGCAGGCGGCCGCGGGCATGGAAGGCAAGCGGGATGTGCCGCGGGGAGGAGGGACGGCAGCAGGGGCTCCGAGCAGGGGGCTGCGCGGAGCAAGGGCCCGGGACACAGGAGCTTGGGGTGTGTGATGTTGGAGGGGGGAGGCGGGGCGCCCAGAGCTCCAAGTGGGGGGATTGGACTAGAACTGAGGGTGCTAGCCAGCCAGGAGGGCTCTGGACAGAGGGCAGTGGCCCGCCCACTCGGCCAGCCCGGCCACGAACCAGCCCTGGCGAACACGCCCTGTGGTCCCACCCGAGGGGGCGAGCTCCGCACCCCCGCCCCCACCGGGCTGACCTCAGCAGTCCCCATCGCCCTCTTAAAGTGGCAGTGCCCTGGGTCCGGGCCCGCGGCCCACACCAGAGGTGGGAGTGGGCTGGAGGGTGGGGTGCAGGGCAGGGGGGCGCTGCCCAGACAAAGGGCGGAGACCGGCGTGCACAGGGCCTGCGCCCAGGGCGGGGAGGAGCTGCAGCCCCGGCCGAGCCTTCCGTGTTGGAAACAGTGGCAGCGGCTGGGGCGCACACGCCAGCCTGGGTCACGGATGTGTCCCAGCAAACAGGTGGCCCACACAGCCAGGGGGCACTGCATGGACACCCCTTAAGGCCTCCCCGCTCCCTGAGGTCCCTCATGGGGACACCAGCTCTGCCTGCTCAGCCGGTCCTGGGACTGCGGGGGCCAGAGCCCAGCTTGTCACTGAGCAGGGGGTCCCCACTGGCAGTGCCATGTCACCTCATGGGAGGCCTCGGCCCGCTCAGCCTCTGTCCCCCAGCAGCCCACGCTTCCCAGTCCAGCTACAGGAGCCCCTCTCCCAGGGCCCCACAATCACCCTGGCCCTGCAGCCCCCGACCTCCCAGGACCCCAACTGGCCTCACACACCTTCCTGTGGGGTCCTGCCTCCCTGCTGACTCCATCTGCAGCCCCATCTCCCACTCTGCTCCCCAGCCAGCCTGCCCCCACCTGTCAGCCCCTCCAGCCCCCATGCACCCCGGTGAGTAGCTTCCAACTTGCTCACCGGTTTGTGGGACCCTGCTGCGTGCTGGCCGGACCTGCCCGTGGCTGCTCAGCGAACCCCTGGAAATTGTTCTTGTTTCTGCAGCAGCTGTGCACCCCTCTGACGTGGGGCCGGGCCCCTTACCCGCAGCCCATGGCCACCCCCAGAGCCTCCATGCACCTCCCTAGTCCACAGAACCCTTCTCCCTCGCTATGTGCACGTCCACCCTGGGGTCCCCAGCCCACCAACGGCCCCCTTCTCTCCTGGCTCCCAGTCCCCCCTCCCAGCTGCCTGCCCAGCCACCCTGGGGCCCCCCTCCAGGGGCACTGGGGTTTAGGACGAGGCTGACCAGACGTCCTGTTTAAACGGTCAGCCTAGGTCGGGGCCCCTCTGCCTCTCAACGGTCCTGGAAGACTTGAAGCCTCTCCCCACGAATCCTGACAGTTTGGACTCCTGCCTCCGAGAGGGCTGGGGGCTCAGAGCCGCTCGCGTCCTTCTCTCGACGGGGAGCTCATCCCATCGCAGCGTAGCTCTTTGCGGCTGTGAGCCAGCCGTCCTGCCGCCCGCTGCCTGCTCGGGGGCGTCTCCCAGGCCCCGCAGGTCCTGTTACTGGGGGGAGCAGCGACACTGGTTTTGAAATCCTTCTGAAAATGTTTTCCCTTTGTTTTGTTTTATTTAGCAATTTCCCACATTTTTACCAAGTTAAAGACACAGCCACAAGAATGTGTAGCCTGGCTGGATGACGGGCATAAACAGCCCCGCCCCCACTGCCAGCCTCCCCCAAACCACTGCCCCCCAACTCAGCAGCAAAAAATGCCAAACATGTATAAGAAAACAGACAGCAGTGCAAACAGAGCTGGGCGAGGGGCACGGAAACGCACACGCACACACACACAATATACACACGTGTGCACCCACAAACACGCACACAGACAGCGTGCACACGTGTGCACACAGGCACACACATGGGCATGCACACACACACAATGTGCACACGTGTGCACACACAGAAACAGTGTGCACACGTGTGCACACACGGAAATGCACATGCACACACATGCACAAAGCAACGTGCACACAGGCGCACGCACGGGCACACACATGCACACACAAACAACGTGCACACGTACACACACAGAAGCACACGCACACACACAATGTGCACACAGGTGCACACGGGCACGCACACGCACACAGACAACGTGCACACAGACGCACACACGGGCACGCACACGCACAGCTACGCGCACACGCTGCTGCGGGAGGAACCTTTTCCCAGTCCTGGCGGCAAAAGCAGGGGAGCTCAGGCCGTGGGTTCACTCTCTGGGCCCCGCCCCGCCCTCTACTGCACCACCACCGGGGTCGGGGGGCGGGGGAGGCCCAGAGGGGTGTAGCTCAGAAACCGGGCTCAGACTCGAACTCAGGCCTCCCTGTGCCGAATCCCCTCAGTCATGGCCCTGCGGGCCAGGAACCAACTCCGACAGCTCTGTGTCCTGGGGGCGGCCTGGGAGACCCCACCCCCACCCCCCCAGGTGGCAACGATCACCCAAAGGGAACAGGATTGGGGGTGAGGTCTTGGACCAGGGCTGGGGCGCTGGGGCCCGACGGGAGGGTCTCGCACCTCCGGGACGATGAGCAGCTCCGTTCGGGGAAGGTCGGCCGGGCTCAGGGAATCTTCTGGCGTGGGGACAGGACGGAGAGGATCTTGGCCTCCTGACATGTTTACTACATCAGGAAATGAATTCACTAGGCACGGGCTTCAGCAAGGAAGAGTAAACACACACTCGCTGCGGACAAATTGAGTCCAGGCCCGTCGGCCTCTGCCCGGCCAGGCGGGCGGGGAGGGCCTGGGCCCTTGGGCCACCGGCCATGAGCTGGGGGTCAGGCGGAGGGTCAAGGGCCAGGCCACGTCCCACCCAACCCCACCCAGGCCCTGGGCTGCTGGCCGGACTTCTCCAAGCTGTCACTGTCACGCAACTCCTGACTCCATTTCTTCATTAATGTCCCCTGAGGAGGTTGCTGATCCCCAACCTCAGAGTGGTGCCTTCACAGGGCCTGGGGTCGGGGGCACCACTGCCCTGATGGGGCAGCCCCCTGGTGGCTTCCCTGCCAGCTGGGGTGAGTGATCCCGGCGTCCACAGCACCCCACACTTGTCTGGGCTGGTCCAGGCCAGGGCAGGGGGAGGCCAGCTGCCTCATGCCTTAGTCCCTGCGGGTCCCCAAGGGCTCCAGACCAGGAACCGATGGGGGCGGGGGTGCCAGCTTGCGTGGGCATTTGAGGCCGGCCTGCGACAGCCGGGCACACACTGTCTGTGTCCTCAGTGTCACCCTCCCGCCTCCCACCTGCACCGGTGACCAGGGCTGCCACACCCCGTCCTGCATCCCACAGGGTGCCCCGGGCTGGCCTTGGGGCAGCAGGGCCGCCTTGCGATGGCCACTCAAGAGGAATGTGCCCTCCGGGCTGGCTGGGCAGGACCACTGGGGCGCACGGCTGTCCCCTGCCCTCATGCGGCTGCGCCCAGCTGTCACCCCGTCGAGGGCCGCGGGGCCGGAGCTGCCGCCTGGGGTTGGCTCCAGGCCGCAGCCCAGCAGTGCCCAGTGGGTCTTTGGCACGCGCTCCCCCGGACGCCCCTTCCCTCTCCCTGACCCACGCCTTCCTGCCCCCCACTCCGGCCCGCACGGACGGCCCCACAGGCGGCCCGAGGCCCCGCTCTGCCCGGGCTGCTCGGGAAGCAGCGCAGCGGCCACAAGCAGCCCGAACCCCGGCCCCGGGCCCGGCCTCCGCGTGCCCAGCGGCCCAGGTGTGGCGCGGGAGCCCCCAGCGCCTTGGAGAGTCGCCTGCGAGTGAGGATGGGGGCTCGTGGGCGGGACAGGCCTGCAGCACCGGCTGGGCCCACGGCACACGCCCCCGCGGGCCACAGGGGCTCACGCGGGTCCTCCCGGGCCGGCCCAAGTGGGGCGCTCTCACCCCTCCCCTGCCCCCGCCCTGCTCGGCTCTGCCCTCCCGTAGCCTTCGGGGCGCCCCTTCTCCGCCCGGAGCCAGCTCTGCCGGCCTGTGGCCGGGGCCCCTCCCTGCCGCTGTGCTCTCCGCCCGGCGGCTACCGTGACCCTCGGCCCTCGGGGATTTGGGCATGGAGCCCGGGAGGCAGAGGCCCAGTCCTCACAGCTGCCTCCCTCCAGCCCCCTGCTCCCTGGGAGCATGGACGTGGGGCAGGACCCCGGAGCCACAGGGGTCCCCCAGGGAGGTCCCTATGTTCCTTGATGGGGAGCCTCTTCTGTGCCCCCCAGTGGCCCCCTCCGGCCTCTCGGCTTCTGCTTGGGACCCTGAAGCACCAGAGCAGCAGAGTCCCGCTGCCCGCTGGCCCGCCCAGCAGTCTGGGTGGCCCCTGGACAGAGGGGCCGCCTGAGCCTGGAGGGGTGACCAGCATCGTGCTGAGCCAGGAGACACCGCTCCTCACGGGGACCTCGGCCCCCTTGCTGCCGTGTACGCTTCTGTCACCTGCACCGCGGAGGGTGGCAGGCCCCGGGGGAGCAGCCCTGTGTCCTGGCCCGGGTCTCAGATGTGACCGATGGTGGCTCAGAATCCACGAGCCATAGATGCAGGGGACACGCGCGGGTGACAGGCAGGTGCGGGAGGGACACGGGAGGGACACAGGCGGGTGCGGTGGGCGGCGGGCAGGTTAGACGCGTGAGCAGGTGGGGGTGGGTGGGGGCCGTGGTTCAGGGAGGACGGCGGCCGATTAGGTGGAGGGACTATTAGGGACTGCGAAGCCCACTCGGTTGGCTGAAGGTTGTGACCGAGTCGCCGGAGTGGCCACGAAGGCGCCCCCCACGCTGGGCCTGGGGCCCCACGCTGCCTCCCAGGGCCACGCGCCCCGTGGCTCCTCTCCCCCCACGTACGGGGGTGACATC
The DNA here is from genome assembly GCA_004026885.1 of Lyroderma lyra. Taxonomy (NCBI): domain Eukaryota; kingdom Metazoa; phylum Chordata; class Mammalia; order Chiroptera; family Megadermatidae; genus Lyroderma; species Lyroderma lyra. The sequence continues at coordinate 12,308 of PVJL010019920.1, forward strand.
GTCGCTGGCGTCGCAGGGAGCAGGAAGCGGGTGGGGTGGGAGGCGCTGCTCCCCTCCGGGGGCTGAAGTCAGTTCCTCCTCCTCCTCTAAACAATGGGCCTGGCCTGCGCCTCGGCCCCCTCCGCCCTGCTCCACCCACGCGGCCCCCACGCCCGATGGGGTGCTGGGGCCCTCCGAGCGCGCGCGAGGGAGCTGGGGGAGCGGCTGTGCCCGAGGTGCCAGCCCTCAGGGCCCAGGCTGCCCAGGACCCCGGGAGAGACCGGCCTTTCTGCAGGGGGCAGCAGGGGGGCAGTCCCCCCACGTTGTCCAGGACACTGCGTTGCTTCCTCATTTGTGTCTTTTTTCTTCAGGTCCTTTTCTCTCTGTCCTCGTCCCCGGTCACCCCCCTTTCCGTGCCCCCCGCCCACCACCCACCATGACCAGCGTGGACGGTGGTTCCCTCCCACAGACCACCAGTTGGCAGGAGAGTAGAGTGAGTCTAGGCCGCCCCGCACGGTCCCCTGTGACACAGGAGGGGACACGGAATCGGTGCCTGGGTGTGGCTCTCCATCCCTGGCTCTTGGGGTCTACGCAGCACCCAGGCCCTCC
>PVJL010019921.1:0-12987 GCA_004026885.1 Lyroderma lyra
ACTGAACACAAGTGAGAGATGGTTCTACATGTTGATGGAGTTGGGTCAGGATAGGAAGTCTGTTTCAGAAAACACACTGCTGCTGTGTGGCAGCCCTGGGTTTTTAACTTATGGTGGCCACCCACTGTTAGTATCTCTTATGTCAAGAGCCTCTCCCTGCTCATGTCCTTAGAGAATATGGAGGTGACAGTCCTTGCAGGTCTGTGAGGATATTCATTCATATCCTGCAGTAAGCAAAGTGTCTGGCTCAAAGCAGGGCCTCAGTTCATGATAATGATGTTTCTATACATATATAGAGACCTTTGCTCCTAGGCTGTCTTTAACCCCCCATTCTAATTTAATGACTTTTTTCTTTACTTTAACCCAGTGACTCTAAGTGATCTCCCCTCTAAAACTCACACACACGCACACACACATGAACCCGCACATGTGCGCGCACAAGCACGCGCGCGTGCACACACATACACACACACACACACACACACACACACACACACACACACACACACAAACACACAGACATCCTGGCAGAATTTTAAGCTCTTAATTTGACAAGGACTTCCTGAGATCCTGTTTTGTGGCAGACAATAGTAGGAGTTTCTGATGCAGTATGAATGACTCATATTTATAATGTTCATTTCCTAAACTTCTGGGTATAACTAATCATTGAGTCCAACTTTCAGAAGCTCCCACAGTGGACTCACTTTAACATGCTTGGACTTCTACAAAAGTTGTGATAAAGGTTTTAAAAGTAAACCTTTGTCCGCAAAGACTTATGTAACCCAATGTTCATTGCCATGCTTTTCACAGTGGCCAAAACATGGAAACAACAAAAGTGCCCTGCGACAGATGACTGGATAAAGAAGCTGTGGTACATATACAAAATGGAATATTACTCAGCTGTAAGAAAAGATGATATATTGCCATTTGTGACAAAATGGATGGACCTGGAGATCATCATGCTAAGTGAAATAAGCCAGACAGAAAAAACAAAGAACTGCATGATTTCACTCATATGCGGAGTATAAAACTGAAAGCAAAGAAAAAAAGAAATTAACCAACAAATAACCCTTGGACACAATCAATAGTTTAATGTTTATTTGGGGACGATTGGGTTAGGGAGGGGAGAAAGGGGAGGGGGTGGGAGAGGAGGGGGTGAAGCTAAATATAAGGTGATGGAGAGAGAAGTCACATTAAGTGGTGAACTTATTATACATTAAATTGACAATGCACTGTAGAATTGTATGCCTGAAACCTATGTAATTCTTGCTAACAGATGTCACCCTAATAAGTAACAATAAAAATGAATTTAAAACAAACAAACAAACAAAACAACCAAGTACAATAAAAAAAAGTAAAGCCAGTCCCTCTGATTCTATCTAGTGAGCTGAGTAAAAAATGCTTCAAGTATATATATGTTCTAAGTGAGTTTTCTCAGTCAATGATAAAGAGTAAATAGGATAAATAAAATATACATTGAGAAAAGGCCCAGGTAATTTTCTATGGAATCATATAGGTGATTTTAGTCTTCCATATGCACAATTTTGCTTCATTTCTGTGTTAAACCAGAGTCCACAGGGTCTCTTAGGAGCATCAAGAGCTGTGACTCAGGAGGGCAAATTTATCAGAGTCTTCTTGTCTAGGATCATGGGTTGAAACCTGAGGGCTCTTCCAGGTACAAAATTTACAGGAGGTGATTGAAAGTTCTTGATAATCCTGTCAGTGATGGAACTCATTAATGACTTCACATATAGCCAAACATACCCCTAATAAACCTGCAATTTTTCATTTGTCCTTAGAATAATGCAGTGATTTTTTTCTACCTTAAATGAAGAAATAAATTCCCCAGGATTTCACACCCCCAAGAATTCACCTACCTCAAAGCAAACCCACCCTTTTTACACTTTCAACTTGAACATATGACTTCCAGATTCTGACAATAAGTCGCTGTTGTTTAAGCCCCTGGATGGTGGTGCATTGCTATGGAAGCTCTAGCCCACTAATACCCACTTCAACTTCAGTGTGAAGGCCGAGTTTCAATCTTGGCTTTCTGTGGCCTTCTGAGATCAGACACTGAATGAAACTGCAAGCTTTTTGTAGTTGATGAATGAGTCCATTCTCTGCCCATTCATACCTTTTTTTCTTCCTTGGTTAATGCTTTCTCCCTCTGCAGAACCAATCTACACAGTGCACACTCACAGCATCTCCTGACATGGCCCACAGCCTTCCACGCCTAGTCCTGAGTTCTGATTGACAGCATGTACACTCCTTTAGACCAAGTGCTTCTGGAAGGCTAGTGATGAATCCCCGTTTAACAAAATACATACACCTTATCAATCTTCACTTCAAAATTCTAAGGAAGGTTTTGTAAAATTTTACCTCTCCCTACATTTCAGCTTCATGGTAATAAACAAGCTGTCTATTCTTCCATGAAAGTTAGACAAGGAAAATGAAAATTAAGGTCACCTACTCTACTCTTAGAATTATTTTACTTCTCTTATTGAACAGAAAGCATGCACATTTATTTTACTTTTTTTAACAAAAAATAAGAAAACAAAAAGAGAAACAAAAAAAATTCCAAAAACCCCAAAGAACAACAACAAACATAATGCTTACTGATTTTTATGAAAACAAAATTCTTCATTAACTTGAATTAGCATTTATGTGCTTGAGTTTTTGAAGGAAGATGCTGTCTGGGTTGGCACCAGAAGAGACAGAAATAGGCCCAAGGTTCTTTGAATATTAATACTAATGACCCGGGTCATTTCACTACCGAGGAACTGTAAAATATGAAATTAGCTGTCCCAGCAGCATAAAGTGTCTCTCCTGTTCCATTGTCTCTCTTCCACCTCCAACTCACATAACATTTTCTATCTCCAGGACAGCAGTCAGTTATGACTGTACAAAAAGATTAAGCCAGGTAAGATGTACAAAAGGAACATTTATTCCACCCAAAATATCTCTGAAAAGAAACCCCTTATAAAGAAAAAGAACCAAACTACATCAGAAGAAATATATTTAAAATATGCATTGAAATTAAAAATCATATTTTCTATGTGGTTACAAATTAAAAGGCATTCAGACAACTTTTCCTTGTATACAGTGTTAATGGCAAAAAATGTACTGATATTTCAAATATACAAGTCTAACCCATTTTTGTTTTTCCCATCACTTGTCACACACTTCATGTATAGGAGTACAAATGAATACTAATTCATGCATTGTTTTGACAAGATTGAATTATACCCATCATAAAATGAACAAAGAATAAAAGAGGGATCAGGCATATGGCAGGCACCCACCCCTAATTTAATGTTTCTGAGTTCAAGACAGGGTTGTAGATTGCAGGAATGAGGGTCACCTTGTACTTACTGATTCACATAAGTGTTCTATTCTGGTGTCAAGTGCCAGAAATTCTGCTTTAGTGAAGGGCCCTCCACAACCCGAATTTTTTACTAAATTGTGGTAGTGTTTGTAGTGTCTAGCACTGTGCTGGGAACTAATGTGATGCTAGAAGTGTTAGCACATCTGTGCCTCCAAAAATTCATCTTAGCTTTTCTTACATGAGCTGACAAGCTTTACGGGTGCACATATGACATTTTATGTGTCACATTGAAGCGACAGATTACACAGTTGTCATCAAGCACACAGTTTTCTATCAAATAATGAGGACATTTTTCTTTATTTCTACAAACTTTCCCACCTGTGTACGAAACCCTCACACACACTGCTTCTTGGAGGAGACTCCTGATTGCTGAGATTTTTGTCCTATTCAGCATCTTACTAAAAGGAAAAATATTCTAATATCTGGTAGCATTGATCATAGAATTACTATGAGCAAAACATCCTACTAGCTGATGTATTGGTAATCCTAACAGCTCTATGGCAGAGCATTATCATGATTTCACTTTACACAGGCTGATTAACCACAACGCCTGCTATGACCCAAGTTTGTACTTTAATTTTCATGTTTAAAAACTCTCCCTGGGCTATAGCTCAAAACATCCATGGGATTTGCTTTGAAAATGAGGATCTCTGAGATCCTTGGGCACTCTCTCATGTAAGACCTTTTTCTCTGAGCGTCCACACATACACTAGAATAAACACCCATGGACACACATGCAGCAACACACACACACACACACACACACACACACACACACACACACACACTGAGAGTTCAGCTGGGAGTCAGAAAAGAAGTGCACACAAGACAGGATATCAGAGGTGGGAGAAAGTCATTGGAGTCAGCTATGTCATGGTGTAGAAACCCTCAGTCTCTTGGTACCAGGTTCAGGTTTTGTAGTAGGAAGATGAGAGATTTCAGTCTGTTGGGAAGGGCAGCCGCAGGAGTCCGGCTGAACTAGTGTCATTCTTGCACACGTGGAAACAACAAGCTGTCAGTTTAGTGTCTCCACCCTAAGCACTTGAAACTAAAAATAGACACCCTCAGTGTGGCAGGGGTTCAGAAGAGAAGTCCTCAGTTTACTCTTTTATCAGGTGGTGTGTGAAGATATGGTGAGAGCAAGCAGCTCAACCTGCAGGAGGGTCAATTGTCTCTGGGTGTCCATCAGGGCCCAGTGTGCTCTGTGTGTCTGGTATGTGCTTTTCACTCCCTGAAGATCCTTCTAAGCAAAGGGCTGCTTGGTTTCCAGAAACCTTTGTCATGCACAGTGTGGGAGAGCATAAAAACATTCACCCCAAAACCAGAGGCAATACAAACCTTGTTTTAAAAATCATTATCCTCATTTTGTAGTGGGTAAAGTCATTCTCTAGGCTCTGGTGAGAGGCTTTCTGACTGAACTGGACACACAACAGGACAGTAAAGAGAAAGAGAGTATGAAAATGGATTCTGGGTTCCTCACAGTCACCTGGAACCTATTGGCCCAACCACTTTCTTGCTGGTCCCTGTTGTAGAAAGTGCTTTGAGAACTCAAAACATGGGGGGGGGTTTAATTTTAGTCTTATCTGCTTGGGCTTGGAGTTCCAAGGCTGACCTTCAGGAAGCAAGTTGTCCCCACTGTGGTCAATGACACAAGAATCATGAAGCTGAGAGGTCATTCTGGGTTTTCTGCCTGTGAGCAGCATGCATCATTGGTTACTAGCATCCACCCTTAGAATTTTAGTACTCAAAGAAAGGAGGATGTTCTGAGACCTTTTTATTGTTTTATTGTTGTTCTGAGACCTTTTTATTGTTTTCTCAGCTTTGGTGACTACTGCGCTTACCATAAACAAAGCTGAGAATACCAAAATGGTCTCTGCCCCATAGCTGCTAAAAGCCTGGAGACTGACATGGACTCAGCATGGAAGAAAATTCAGTGAGAGAAAACAGTGAGTACTGCAGGGAGGATCACAGACCTTAGGTGTGTTTGAAAAAACCTCCATAGTTACATTTGTGCTGTGAATAGAATGAAAATGGAGCCACTTCTGCATAGGTAAAGTATCAGTGGTGCGGTGTGAGGGGCAGAAATAAATATTAGCACAGGGAAATTTAAATAAGAGTCAGTCTGTCTAGAGATAGGTGGGAGGTAAGGAGGAGAAGGCCAGACCTGGGCTGCCAACACGTGCTTCTTAAATGCCAGATTGCCACTTCTCCTTCACATAGCTCCTATGGGGGTAAAAACAAACAAACAAATATAAACATGAACAGTATCACACACAATCTCTGTGTTTAAGCACCAGGATTGGCAGAGCTCTGCCTCAAGTTCTCCTGAGAGCATGGGCTTAGGTCTAACTGAGGCACACACTAGACGAGTCTTTTTGTGGGAACACACATGTGTTATTAACAGTGTTCAGTTTGGGTAGGGGTCTCAGTCTTTATGGTCTATGGGACCACATTTTTAAATTTGCGCTGGTGCCTCATAGAGCAGATTATAATATGTCACCTTTCCTTTCCATATGATGGGATCAGAGATAACAAGTGAGACAACAGAAACAGAAAGAGTGAGGCAAACAGAAAAAGACATATGTACAAGGAGAATAAGGGTCCAAGAGACAGAGTCAATGAAAAAAAGACTAAGTGAGACACAGAGAGACAGAGGGAGTCAGGAGAACCATAGAGTTTTCATATCTCAGTGTTATAAATAACAGCCATCATTTTGTCTTATGCTATAATGTATTTTTTTGGGTGGAGTGGAAAAAACTTCTCCAGGTCAAGGCAAAAATTTATTAATCAAGACTTAAAAATAAGAAGCTACAGTATATTATTGTTTCAGTAAATCATTCATTAAAATTATTTCAATATTACACTCAATTTTCATAATGAACTGTATGACTTCACTCATATGCGGAATATAAAACTGAAAGCAAAGAAAAAAGAAATGAACAAACAAATTACCCATGGACACAATCAATAGTTTAATGTTTATTTGGGGACGAGTGGCTATAATGTATTTTAAAACCAAGTCACAAAGTCCATGCAGCTTCAGGCAAATGGGTAACCACAGGGGTGTTTTATGTAAAGGTAGGAACACTGGCAGCTAGAGTAAGGCTGCCCAGCACATAAGCCATGATAAGGCATTTAAACCTGCCATTAAATATAATAGATGACCCTGGGAAGTTCTATGTCAAAGGTAATGATGTCAAAATTTCTGTTTATTTAAACAGTCCTAGGACACAAGCAGAAGAGTCAGTGAAAGTCTCTGGTCCTAGAGCAGACTCAGCCTGTGGCACTTTGTTCAGTGCTCTGCCCAGCATGTCACTAATTGCCCCATTGTTGCAATTGTGACTGAGTTCATGTGACCTCAGTGCAGGAATTTCAGGCACTAAATATGTAATTAGGTCTAAAGACAGCCTGAGAAGTAGATGGTAAAAGAGCAATCACTGTTCAGATGAAAGGTTAGGGAGGCTCTGAAAAGACAGGTATGTCAACAATCACATCACTGGCGACAATAAAATGTGAGGTGTAAAGCCAGCTCTGGATCTAGAAATTTAGGGCCTGGGCTTCACCCAAGTTTCCTTGGTGTTTGTGGTGAGTTGTGGTGGTGCAGCTGTGTATGAACTTGTCATAGGGTAAAGGGTTAGAAGGTTCCAATGAAAGAGTTCTTGTCTCAAAGATTGGAAAGCACTCTATGACCACACTTCCTGATCATAGTGTCCAACAGAATTGGGGGCCTTGGAAACAGGCAGCCACAGCCTAAAGAAGCCCCTGCTCAGCTCATTTGATTATAGACTTTCAATGTAATATAATGCTTCCTTCTTGTGTCACCAGGTCCCGCAGAACTGGCTTCAGAAAAGCCTGTTGTTTAAACACTTTCTCTTGCCTCAAGCATTTTTCAGGTCTCTCTCCAAAACATCTGGCTATTTTTCAAAGAAAACCAAAGGTAACACTAAAAAGTCCAAGGTGGTCAATGCAAAAATAGGCCAGCATTCTGATCCCACCTGGACAGCACTACGTTACCTCCCTGAGTATGTATGTGTGTGTGTGGTGCTGGCATGGTGGGGGGACATTCAGGTAAAGAGGGCATTCCCTGAGCAGTAGCCAGCTGAGGAAGACTGAAGAACCTATGGAACTTGTCAAGTTTATATTCTAGATGAAGAGTGGCTATCTGGGATTTGGAGGATGAAGCTACTCTGCCTAGGACTTATTCCAAGCATTCCATGAGAATGCCATGCTACTGATTTGAGGTTTGTGATGACACAGTCTGTTTCTGATTTGGAAGCTCAAGTCCAGGCAGGCAGAAGGGCTCTGATGCTTCCACACAGGCTACTGGTCTGGGTCATTGCAGATCTCACAACAGGACATTGGCAATGACTTAGTCAATGGGACCACTCACTCCATGTCAATCACACGAGAAGCAAGTACCCCATGCAACCAAGTGTCAGCGCCAAACCTCGGTGAGTGTCACCTTGAAGGTGTCTGTTAAACTAGAACATAGAAATGTCCAGGCAAGGCCACCAGCCTAGAAAACACCTTTACTTCTTCACAGGGAGAATTCCAGGTTTTGCTTGCTGGTCATGACCATTGGCTTTGACCTATAGCGCCAAGCTCAACTTGTGCTGACTTAGACTGAGGACCTAGATTACAGGGAGACAGAGTATCTTATTGAAAAGGGCCTGTGAGAGCTACGAGCAAGTCAACAGGACTCAGTGCCACACACACAAGGAGCAGCACCACAGGCTCGCATTAAATACAAGACTCAGACCAACATCTATGCACCCAGTGGAGGTGGCTACTCTGAGGGTCTTGGTCATATATTCTAGGTTTGGAATGAATCTGGAAAGTATAAAAGTGTGTCAACTTTCCTCCTGTTCCCACCTCAGCCTCAGCTCAGAAATCACAACTCAGGCCAGACACTGTGCTTATGACTCCTGAGAAGCCTATTGCAGAAACAGAAGCCAGTCAATGTCAAAGGCACATCCAGATTTTAAGAAATGTCCACCCTGAGCAGGTGCCCCATGCCCCAGAGCTTCAATTTTACCTGATGGTGAATGAGCTGAAGTCTACCACCATCAGATAGACCTTCATCTCTGGAGTGGTGGGAATCAGCTATCTGGAAAAGGTCCTGTAAAGGAACTGGGCCTGGCACATAACTCAGCACTTATGGGAAATAAGCAGTCAGCAGAGCTAGCTCTGTTGTCCCCAGGACACCTTGGGATATCATTTAGCCTAGTACCTCTGCAGTGGTGGCTGGACCTGAAATGAACTCCTGCACTATTTATTGTACAACAGCTTCAATCCTGTCCCCTATCTGAATATTTCTTTTATTGTCTTCTATTTTTTGGTTTGTTTTTTCTTTAATTTACTTTTATACATTTATATAATATCTTTCTTTAACGTGTTAAATTCATGATAGAAAAGTTTATTTATCCTAATAAAGTGTACTCTCATGATAGTTTAGTTCATGGCATCCTTACACTCTTTCTTTCTCAGATCCTATAATATTCCATATTTTTCTAATTATTCTAAGCATAAAATTCATTTTCATTCTTGTCTGCTTATGAAGTTTTGAATTAACTCATTACTTTTTGGTTTCATTTTCCTTGAGAATTTTTTTGTTATTATTGTTGTCCTTTAAAATTTGAAACTTCAGATGAATAGACTATAAATGCATAAAAGGAAAGACTTTTGTAAATACAGTGAATAACCAGCACTTGTGAAAATTGGTAGAAGCCCAATAAATGTATGGAGATGCTTTGTTAACCTGAAGTCAAGAAACTAGGACTCTCTCACGGTTACCTTCAAAGCAGAAAATATTGGGACAAACATTCTTGTACTTTTTACTAGCTCTCTGGCATTGGACATGTTAGTGAAACTGTAAAACCTGATTCTCCAGCTTTTAATATATTTTACAGGATTTGCTTGATCATGCTTTTAAATTAGTGCTTACTATTCTTCTATAAAGGGAACTGAAGGAATGCCCATGAAGTACAGCTTAGTAGTATTATTGATATCTTCTATGAATATTTCTATAACACTTTTCATTGATCTCCACACATTGCTGCTCTAATTAAGACATCAGAAACACAAAGTTGGTCACTGAAGATTAGCAAATTAAGGTAGACATTCTATTTCTGTATATTTTATTAAAAATGTGCTTAATCTTTTAAAAAAACACTCACAGGGATGCAATATACAGCATAGAAAATATACTCAGGGAGTTCCCTGATGGTGTAGTGGCTTAAGGCTTCGGCACTGACACTGTCAGCGCTGCGGCCTGGGTTCGATTCCCAGCCAGGGAGCTACCCACATACCCAAAAGCAAAAAAACAAAAAAAAAAAACAAAACAAAAAAAGAAAAGAAAATATACTCAATAAAATTGTGGTAATTATTTACAGTGAAAAATAGATAATTAGACTTATTGAAGTAATCCCTTTGTGAGGTATATAAACATGTAATCACTACATTGTTTTGTACACTGGAAACTAATATAAAATGTATGGCAGCAAATATAGAAAAATAATTTTTAAATTAAAAAATATATATATACCTAAGAAGAGCTGTTAACACTGAAATTTGGAAAGTGAATTTAAGGACAAATTTTTTAGTGTGCTGACTTTAATTGGTGTCCAGACTCAGAAGAGAATTATCATTAAAATAACAAATACTTTGCAATGATCAAATTGACATCTGTCATCTAATGACTAGTGTACATTTTTGGGCTAGAGTGTTTTGCCTCCTTGGAAATTCTGAAATGATTTGTTTCCTACACTTATTAAATTTAAGAAAAACTCATGTCACATATTTTTAGTCTGTCAGTGATATTTCATATAGTTTCTGACTTTTACTGTATTATGTAATTTACATATGAACATCTCCACCTGTAGTGTTCACTTACAAGTGTTTTATTATTTTGGGATAACTTCTTAGAAATAATATTGTTTTGTAAAATAATATGAACCCATTTATACTTTCAGATACTTATTGGTGAACAACTGTAAAGAAATGGTGTGTTAAAACCTATATTTCTTCGAAATTAAAGTATTTAGCCAACTTCATTGTGCTTGCACTGTAATATAAAATATTAAATAAACAAGATACAAAATAAATAGCAAAATTAAATATAGCATGGTAAAAATCAATTAAAATATAATGTAGGTTATTTCTACAAAATGTACAATAACAACATCACCTACAGAAAAATTGTGTCATGATATTTAAAAATGAAGAACATAACAGTGTTTATTTATTTATTTATTTTGTATGTGGCTACTTTCCTGGCTGAAAATTAAACCCAGGCCACAGCATTGACAGCACCAGCGTCAAAGTCTTAAGCCACTACACCACCAGGGAACTCCCCATATCAGTGTTTCTATCAAAGTTAAAAGAAGAATTTGAGTCCAGAATAATTTAAGAAGAATCCCTTTAGATCATTTTTAACAGATAATGTTAATGTTATACAAGCTGATACATATCATATAATTTTAATAACAAAACAACTGATGGCACTAAAATTCCAACTACTGTTACTGAAAATAACTACTATGCATTTATTTCTAACATGAGTAACTGCAAAATTAGAGTAATATTTAACTTATGATAATGATTTTTTATATATTATAATGTTTTTTTATACCAACAGCGAGCTAGATTTTACAACAAAAATGTAGACCATTCAGTTGTCATAGCTACTTTTGGTGCCTCATTTGTTTTTCGTTGTCCCTCATCTGGATTCATTTTCTGAAAAAACTGTATACACTCAATTTCGTACCTATAGCATTACTATGAACATCTCCACAAATGCCACCAACACAGCAAATGCTTATTTGTCCTTCTCATTTTTCCTCAATCTTTTTCTAGTTCATGGTTTAAAAATCGATGACCTTGAGGGAAGTGGTCAAACATTGTGCGAATACTTCAAAAAGTGATAAGAACTGGGAGCATGCTAGCTTTAGTCAAGTTACCAGTTTATATCATGGCAGGCATTTTGCAAAGAATGCCTGCAAACTCCTACCGGTTATCACAAACTTAAGCGGGTTGGGACCACTTTCCTGGAATAAAAATTCCAAATTATCTTCAATCATATCTTTGTAGAGACATTCCAGGGAAAAGAGACCAATTACCAGAGAATGCAAATCAGCCTGACAGGGTGTGCAGTTCCTACTTAAAGCCTTCCAAGATACAACTTCCCTTAGCTGGACATCAGTTCCTTCACTCTTTCACCTGTCCTGAGTCCATTTCCATTAAAAAGTCTGATCCAAGACAAGAAAAGCCCAAAGTCACAGTCATTGTGACCCACCTGAGTTTTGAAAGCATCACAGAGCCACATGCTTAGTAAATTCACTCCGTTTGTTGGAGTAAGCTGGAGGTGGAAGGACCAGGTCAGAAACTTGGTCTAGTAAGTTCCAGGATCTCCAAAGGGAACATCACCACAAATTCAAGAGCACATATCTGTTTGTGCCACCTCAGAGGCTCACTGTACTGAAGCTGCTCACACAGAGCGAATTCTTACCTGGTTATTATTCCTCTTCAGCCAGTACCCCAGTGCAGGCTGCCATGGCTCAGAAAACTCCAGGCCCTTCTGAAAAGATAGGGCCCCCAAATACCTACCATCAATATGCAGAGAATGGAGAGAGTCTTGAAAACCATGGTTCTCAGTCTGACTTGGGCTGGAGGAAAGTTAGCTGCAACTGACTGCATATCAAGGGGAAATATAAGTTTCTGCTTTGCCTAATGGAATGCAATAGGAGCCTTGTGTACCAAGGAGCTTGATGTTGAATGAGGACGCCAAGTGAATGCTGAGTATTTCTATCACCTCTGTGTTTTATAACACTCAGGGTGCTTCTGAAATTTCCAAGCTGCCAGAGCCCTTGGTCACTTTCAAACACCTCTTTTCAGAACAGAGACAAGGCCACACCTTGTGTTTTTGTGTTACAGCGCTGAGATCCTGGAAGCTCAGGCCAAGGGCAGCCCCTACTGGTCAGTCAGGGTGCAACACCAGAGTTTTGATTGGGTTTCCCAAATGTTTGGTGTGCCCACCATTTTGCTGAAAACCTCAGGTAACATAAAGAAGTGTGAGTGCATCTCCACCCTCATAAATTGATGTCAGTTTCTATACATGAGCTGCTATCAGTCTCTACATGTGCACATATTACACTTTAGGTTTCACTTCAAAGAGAGAGATCCTACCAATGTAGGAAAACACAGATTTCTTTGAAAGTGTGAGGACATTTTACTTTATTTCTGCAAAACTTTCCTGCCTGTTTGTGAAAAGCTCTAACATATCAAACTCTGGAGGACATTCCTGGTTTCTGAGCCTGTTGTTCTATTCAGACATTTACTAGAACAAATATTACTAATATCAGCTAGTACTATTATAGGTAATGCATTATTACTTTTTCTAATAGCCCTATGACAGAGCATTACTATGATTCCATGCTACAAAATGTGGCTATCTAAGCAACTGCTACATTTCCAGTGTGTACTTCAATGGCCATAACTTAGATCTGACCCTGGGTCTTGGCTCAACCAGTCAATGGGTTTTGCTTTGGAAATTAGTATTTCTGAGATTCTGATGCAACCATTCATGTTGTAGTATTTTGTCAGAG
>PVJL010019922.1:0-12967 GCA_004026885.1 Lyroderma lyra
GGACGAGTGGGTTAGGGAGGGGAGAAAGGGGAGGGGGTGGGAGAGGAGGGGGGAAGCTAAATATAAGGGGATGGAAAGAGGGGTCACATTAGGTGGTGAACTTATTATGCATCAAGTTGACAATGCACTGTGGAATTGTATGCCTGAAACCTATGTAATCCTTGCTAAAAGATGTCACCCCAATAAGTCTAACAATAAAAATGAATTTAAAAAAAAAATTTAAACATGGATGCTAATAAAAGTACTTAAGCATTCAAAAAAAAAAAAAGAAATGAACAAACAAATAAACAAACCATGGACATAATCAATAGTCCAGTGTTTATTTGGGTATGATTGGGTTAGGGAGGGGAAAAAGGGGAGGGGTGTGGGACGACGGAGGGGAAGTTAATTATAAGGTGTTGGAAAGAGAACTCACACTGGGTGGTGAACTTATTGTACAATAAGTTGACAATGCACTGTAGAATTGTATGCATGAAACCTATGTTATCCTTGCTAAGGATGTCACCCCAATAAGTCTAACAATAAAAATGAATTTTAAAACTTTTCTCCAATGTTTTAGAAGTAAAATATCCAACGAGCTTCCTATAAGGCACTCCTGAACAACCTGTTGCCCACGATGGCTTTTAATGTAGCCCAATACAAATACTTAAAAGGTAACAACTTGTGCTTTTTTTTTGTTATATCTTATGAGCTATTGTTAGTATTAGTGTATTTTACGTGTTACCGAAGAGAATTCTATTTCCAATGTGGCCCAGGGAAGCCCTAGTGATAGATACCACTCACGTAAATGATTGTCCTTTAGTGAAAGTGATAATTCAAAACACTTGTTTAACTTAACACTTCTATTCTACTCAAAGTTCTGTTAGTCCTTTGCTTTTTGGTAAATCTTGATTATTCTTTTGCTTTTTCTTAGGAAAATTCTAAAAGATGACACACTTATTTTATTGAAATTTGATTCTTCACAGTAATAGTGCCAGGTTTTAATTAAATTTGAAAGTTGAAATAAAGTTAGATGTTAAATGAAATCCAGCATAGTGATTGCTTTTATGTGTCCCACATGTTCTCCAGAAGGAACTGTGAATTTGGGCAGATGATAGTGATTGGACAGCAAAAGCGTTGATACAAATAAACTTGAGGGGGCTAGCAGGAAGCATGTTTAGCTGAGCTTAGTTAGCTACAAATAAAAGAACTCATATGGCTTGCTCTGTCAACAGTGAGCCTGATCTTGGAAAACGAGCTTACCTGAGCTTGGCTAGCTGCAAGGTAAAGTTTACTGTGGCCCGATTCTACCTGTGATTTTTTACAGGTGACCACATCTTGATAATGAAGAATCTGCCTGTACATTTTCTGTTAAGAAGAGCTAACCCAATGTTCAGGGCAACTTTGTGCCTTGGACCCTGCTACATTAATCTGCCATGCCCATACTTCTGTATTTGAATAAAACTTTCCAATTTGGATTTTTAGATCCCTCATGAAGTTTTCACATTCTGTCAAAAGTCAGGGGCATCCAATAACCAGAAGGGAAGACATTACATGACTAACTGTTACAGATTCCACAAATTAAATATAACCTTTTAATTTTGTAGATGTTCATAAAAATCTCTTCAATGCTTGGAGTTTGGAGGGCAACAGGGTGACTGGATAGGAGGTCCCTAAAGTCTCTCCCAGAAATCACATTTGAATGGCCCCCAGGATCCAAGAAAGAGGACTCTGAGTGACAAAAAGAGCAGCTGAGAAATCCATGTATTGCAAGTAAACACCTGAAGTTTGGAGAGAAAGGGGCGAGTCGGAGAGAGGGGAGGGATCAAAGACAGATTGCAACAAACCCCGATCGGGGGTGACCATCCAGGAACAGTGCAGTGCTTGGGAGGGAGAGAGGACAAGAGGTGACAAGAGGAAAAGCCCTAGCAAAGTGGCAGAACAGAGGGAGTCGTTGCGGAGCTGGGCTGGGGAGCTGGAATTTGGAGCGGTGAGTTGGGGACAGAGCTTGGGATCCAGCCTCTGTAACTTTTGAGTGTTAGCAGGGCAGAGCAAGGACTCTGAACTGCACAGACAACATTGTGTCTCTAGGCTCTCTTGGGAAACACAACGCAGGCACGCACGGCTCCTGCACAGTCCTGGGGTTCCTGGTCGCAGCACGCAGTTCCTGGTTGCGGCCCACTGCGGGGGCTAGCCGGCTGCCTAGCGGACAGCGCACGATCACTGCACTAGGCTGCGGCTTCCATTCCTGCCCGCTATGAAGTTTGACCTGCTGCTGGCGCTGCTCCTGTGGCTCCTGCATGGGGGTACAGTTGCCATACCGCCCGCTGCAAACACAAACTGGCTCCCTTTCTACCGCAGCGTCAAAACAACATCTTCTGTCTTGTGTGCATGCCTGCTCGCATGCCCTTGCCTCCTAAAATTAGTTTCAGTCCACAGACTCTGCCCAAACACTTGGTGGCTGGAGCAGGCCTGGAAAGAAAGGCGGTTTTCATAGCATTCGCCCCAACCAGCAGGAGCAGCCTTGGCCCGCATCACCCAGCTTCCCTAGCATAGGGCAGAAGGAGGAGTTGTGCCAGTTGCCTTTTCTTGGCATCTTACCTTTCCTAGAGCCTCCCCAACCAACAAAATGCAGGAAGTGAAGGGACCATGACAGATGCACACTGACTCCAAATGTAGCAGGAGACCAGAAACAACAAACAGAAAAACCCTCTCTCCCAAAATTGCCCCCCGCAGTGCCACCTTGTGTCTGCCCTACACCAAGACTGCACAAAAGTACCAGTCTGGGCTTTGGTGCACTACTACTGAAAATAACGCATTCATGTAAATGAGGAAGAACCCAGCATACAGGATGAATTCCTTAAAACTAAAACTACTCAAAAAGATCAGGAAATTTATCAGGACAACCTCTTAGATCCAGAAGTTTCTGGCAGAGAATTTCAAGTAGACATTCTAAAGGCTCTGAGAGAAATGAAAACATTCTGACAAAGCAGCATGGCTGATATAAACAACATAAATAAGGAGATGAATGACATAAATCAAAACTCCATGAAAAAAAGGAAAACTTTAACAAAGAAATTCAAACCCTAAGGAAGATTGAGATAGAAATGTGAGAGATAAATAGGACAATAAAAGAAGTGAGAAACTAAATACTGCCATAGGAAACAAGGCCATCCACATGGAGGAAATAATTATTGGCATTGAAAATCAGAACATGGAAACAGCTAAGAAAGAGGAAGGGAGGAGATATAGAAGCAAAAGGATTGAAAGAATTCTGCAAGAAGTATCTGGCTCCATGAGACAAAACAACATCAGGACAATAGTAATCGAGGAATGGGTAGAGCATTCTACAGAGAGCATACTCAAACAAATACTAGATGAGAATGTTCCAATCCTATGGAAAGACCTGGAACCACAAGTAGAAAAAGAAACAAGTCCCCTGAAAACAAGGACCCTGACAGATCTTCTCCAAGACACATGGTACTAAAGATATCCAAAACTAAAGAGAAAGAGAGAATTCTCAAGGCAGCCAGGGAAAAAAGAACCCTAACTTTTAGAGGAAAACCAATCAGGATGGCATACTGTTTCTCAGCAGAAATGCAGCAAGCCAGAAGAGGATGGAATCCAATATACAAAAACTGAAAAGACAGTAACATATAGCCAAGAATAATTTATGCAGCAAAATTATTTTTCAGATATGAGTGTGGAATAAAGACCTTCTCAGACACACAGAAGATGTGGGAATTTGCCAGGACAAGGCCAGCACTCCAAGAAATACTGAAAGAGTCTCTTCGACCTGAAACAAAACATCAGGAAAAATGGAACACAGTTGGGGCAACAGGAAAGAAACAAAAATAAAAGAAATCAAACAAAGAAATAAGTAATGGTCACAGGAAATCCTCCTATATCAATCATCATTCTAAATGTTAATGGACCGAACTCACCAATAAAAAGACACACCGTGGCAGACTGTATTAAAAAACATAATCTACCTATGTTGTGTCTCCACTCAGAGTGAAAGGATGGGAAACAATACTTCAACAAAATGCTGACCAGAGAAAAGCAGCAGTTGCTATACTTATACCTAATGAAATAAACGTCAGGTTATAAGGGATAGTAAAAGACAAGGACGGACATTACATAATGACAAAAGGCACAATACAGCAACAATTATACTTGACATTAATTAACATATATGCTCCTAAACAGGATGCACCAAAATAGACAAAGAAACTACTAACAGATTTGAAAGGAGAAACTGATGAATACACAATCGTTGTGGGAGACATAAACACAGCACTAACAGCCATGGACAGATCAAACAAAACAGAAAATAAATAAGGAAACATCAACACTGAATGACACATTACAGCAATTGGCCATAATTGATATAGGCAGGACACATCTTCCAGCAAAAGGAGACTATTCCTTCTTTTCTAGTGAACATGAATATACTAAAAGATATCCCACATGCTGGGACACAAAAGTAGCCTCAGCAAATTCAAGATGATTGAAATTATGCTATGTGTATCCTAGGACCACCATGCTTTGAAATAGGTGATCAAATGTAAAAGGAAAGCAGAAAAAATCACATATATGTGGAGATGAAGAACAGCTCATTTAAAAAGGACTGGATAAAAGAACAATAAAAGATGAGATTTAAAAATATATACAAATTACTGACAATGAAAATACAACATACCAGAACCATTGGGACACAGTGAAAGCAGTGATACGAGGGAAATTTATATCAATACAGGCCTGTCTTAAGAAACAAGAAAAATCACAAGGAAACAACTTAACATACCATCTTCAAGAACTACAAATAGAAGAGCACACAAATCCCAAAGTCAGCAGAAGAAAAGAAATAATAAAAATTAAAGCAGAGCTATACCAATTAGAGAACGGGAGGACAATAGAAAAAATTAATATTACAAAGAGCTGGTTCTTTGAGAAAGTCAAAAAAATTGACAAGACATTGGCGAGACCAAGCAAAGGATGAAGAGAAAGGACACGTATATCCAAAATTAGAAATGAAAGGGGAGAAATTACGACGGATACTACAGAAATACATAGGATTATAAGAAAATCTTATGAAGAAATTTATGCCTCTGAATTTAACAAACTAGAAGAAATGGACAAGTTTCTAGAACCTTATACCTTACCTGGATTGAACCAAGAAGATCTCCATAATCTAAATAGACCAATTCATAGTGAAGAGATTTAAATGACTATCCATAATCTCCCTAAAGGCAAAAGCCATGGACCAGATCGTTTCACCAGTGAGTTTTACCAAGCATTCAAATAATAATAATCACCTATCCTACTCAGACTCCTCAAAAAATTGAAGAAGAAGCACTACTTCCTAACTTGTTCTATGAGGTCAACATTCCTCTAATACCAAAGCCTGGCAGAGACAATAAAAACAAAGAAAACTATAGGCCAGGATCTCTGATGAACAAAGATGCAAAAATTCTAAACAAAATAATAGCAAACAGAATATAGCAATGCATCAAAAAGATCATACCTCAAGATCAAGTGGTATTCATCCCAGGAGCACAAGGATGGTTCAACATACGAAAATCAATCTATGTGATACACCACATGAAGAAAATCAAAGATAAAGGACGTATGACCATTTCCCATTGATGCAGAAAAAGCTTTCAACAAGATACAGCATCCATTTATGCTCAAAACACAAAATAAAATACGTATAGAAGGAAAGCATCTCAGCATAATAAAGGCCATATATGACAAGGCCTCGGCAGAAAACATACTCAATGGGGAAAAGCTGAAGCCTATTCCTTAAAATCAGGAACAGGACAGGGATGTCCCCTGTCACCACTGTTAATGAATAGAGCAATGGAAGTTCTAGCCACAGCTATTGGGCAAGAGAAAGGAATCATAGGTACCCAAATTTGGAAAGAAGAGATCAAATTGTCACTGTTTGCCGAGGACATAACGCCTAATATAAAAAGTTCTAAAGATTCTACCAGGAAACTATTAGAATCAATAAACAAATATAGTAATGTCTCAGGATACAAAATAAATGTAAAAAAATCAACAGCATTCCTATATACAACAACAAATCCACAGAAAAAGAAATGAGGGAATCAATTCCCTCTGCTATCAAAACAAAATGAATGAAATACCTGAGGTTTACGTTAATGAAGAGAGTCTCACACTTATACACAGAAAAGTATAAGTCACTTTTGAAAGAAATTGAAACAGATTCTAAGAGGTGGGAAAATATCCCCTGTTCATGGATAGGAAAATTTAACATTGTTAAAATGGACATTCTCCTAAAGCAATCTACATATTTAATGCAATACCCATGAAAGTCCCCCAATCATACTTTCATTAAATAGATAAAAGAATTAGTAAATTTATATGGAAACATAAATGACCTTGAATTGCCAAAGAAATAACACATAAACGAATAAAGCTGGTGGCATTACATTCCCTGACTTCAATTAATATTACAAAGCATCAAGAGTCAAAACAGCTTGGTTCCGGCAAAGAACAAAAATATAGACCAATGGAATAGAACTGAAAACCCAGAAATAAACCCACACACTTATGGACAAATAATTTTTGATAAAGGAGCAAACAACATACAATGAGGAAAAGACAAGCTCTTTAGTAGATGGTGCTAGGAAAACTGGAATAATATATGCAAAAAATGAACTTGAGCTGGGAACTCTCTCCATATACAGAAATTAACTCGAAATGGATTAAAAACCTTCATATCAGACCTGCAGCAATCAACTTTATAGAAGGAAAACTTGGTACTAGACTTATAGACTTAGGACTCCAGGAAGACTTCATGAAACTGACCTCAAAGGCAAGGGAAGTAAAAGCAAAAATAAATGAATGGGATTTTATCAAACTAAGAAGCTTCTGCACAGGAAAAGAAACCATCAACAAGGCAAAGAGACAGCCAACTGAATGGGAGAAAATGTTTGCAAATAATGCATCAGATAAGGGTCTAATATCTAAAATATATAAACAACTAATAAGGCTTAATAACAAAAAAAAACAAAGGAATTATAAACTGGTCAGAAGAACTAAACAGGCACTTCTCCCACGGAGAAGAACAAATGGCCAGCAGACAAATGAAAAAATGCTCAACCTCATCAGCTATCAGGGAAATGCAAATCAATATCACAATGACTTATCACCTCACACCTGTTAGAATGGCTATTATCAACAAGACTAGAAATAACAAGAGCTGGAGAGGATGTAGAGAAAGAGGGACTCCAGTACACTGCTGTTGGAATGAAAACTATACAACCAATGAGGACAGCAGTGTGGAGGTTCCTCAGAAAACTGGGAAAGCATTTCCCAATTTACCCAGCAATCCGTCTCCTGGGGGTCTACCCAAAAAACCTGAAAACCTTTGTCCACAAAGACTTAGGTCCCCAAATGTTCATTGCAGCACTGTTCACAGTGGACATAACATGGAAATAAACAAAGTGCCCTGCGACAGATGACTGGATAAAGACGCTGTGGTACATATACACAATGGAATATTACTGAGCTCTAAGAAAAGATGAAATAGAGTCATTTGAAACAAAATGAATGAACCTGAAGTTCATCATACTTAGTGAAATAGGTCAGAGGGAAAAAACAAAGAACTGTATGATTTCACTCATATGTGGAATATAAAACTGAAGGGAACAAAGAGATAAGAAATGAATGAAAAAACAAACAACCCATGAACATAATCAAGAGTTCAATGTTTATTTGCAAATGAGTGGGTTAGGGAGGGGAAAATGGGGAGCGGGTGTGGGAGAACGGAGGGGAAATTAATTATAAGGTGTTGGAAAGAGAACTCACACTGGGTGGTGAAATTATTCTACAATAAGTTGACAATGCACTGTAGAATTGTATGCATGAAACCTATGTTATCCTTGCTAAGAGATGTCACCCCAATAAGTCTAACAATAAAAATGAATTTTAAAACTTTTTTCCAATGTTTTAGAAGTAAAATATCCAACGAGCTTCATATAAGGCAGGCTTGATCAACCTGTGGCCCAGGATGGCTTTGAATGTAGCCCAATACAAATACGTAAAAGGTAACAACTTGTGTTTTTTTTTTTTATATCTTATGAGGTATTGTTAGTATTAGTGTATTCTATGTGTTACCCAAGAGAATTCTATTTCCAATGTGGCCCAGGGAAGCCGAAGTGATAGATCCCACTCACGCAAACGATTGTCCTTTAGTGAAAGTGATAATTCAAAACACTTGTTTAACTTAACACTTCTATTCTACTCAAAGTTCTGTTAGTCCTTTGATTTTTGGTAAATCTTGATTATTCTTTTGCTTTTTCTTAGGAAAATTCTAAAAGATGGCACACTTATTTTATTGAAATTTGATTCTTCACAGTAATAGTGCCAGGTTTTAATTAAATTTGAAAGTTGAAATAAGGTTAGATGTTAAAGGAAATCCAGCATAGTGATTGTTTTTATGTGTCACACATGTTCTTCAGAAGGAACTGTTAATTTGGGCAGATGATAGTGATTAGACAGCAAAAGAGTTAATACAAACAAACTTGAGGGGGCTAGCAGGAACCAAGTTTAGATGAGCTTAGTTAGCTGCAAATAAAAGAACTCTTATGGCTACTGCTCTGTCAACAGTGAGCCTGATCTCGGAAAACGAGTTTACCTGGGCTTTGCTAGCTGCAAGGAAGTTTACTGTGGCCCGATTCTACCTGTGATTTTTTACAGGTGACCACATCTTCATATTGAAGAATCTGCCTGTACATTTACAGTATAAGAACAGCTAACTCAAAGTTCAGGGCAACTGTGTCTATTGGACCCTGCTACATTAATCTGCAATGCCCACACTTCTCTCTTTGAATTAAACTTTCCAACTTGGATTTTCAGATCCCTCATGAACTTTTTACATTCTGTCAATAGTCAGGGGCATCCAATAACCAGAAGAGAAGATATTACATGACTAACTGTTGCTGGTTCCACAAATTAAATATAACTTTTTAATTTTTTTGATTTTCATATGAATCTCTTAAATGCTTGGATGTTGGAGGGCAAGATGGTGACTGGATAGAAGGTCCCTAAATTCTCTCCCACAAATCACAATTGAACAGCCCCAGGATCTAAGAAACAGGACTCTGAGTGACAAAAAGTGCAGCTGAGATGTCCATGTACTGTCGGTAAACACCTGAAGTTTGGACACAAGGGGGCTAGTCAGAGAGAGGGGAGGGATCAAAGACAGATTACAACAGGACCCGATCAGGGGTGACCATCCAGGTGAAGTGCAGTACTTGAAAGGGGGAGAGGACAAGAGGTGACAAGAGGAAAAGCCCTAGCAAAGTGGCAAAACAGTGGGAGTCTTTGGGGAGCTGGGCTGGGGAGCTGGAATATGGAGCGGCAAGTTGGGGAGAGAGCTTGGGAGCGAGCCTCTTGAGTGTTAGCAGGGCAGAGCAAAAACTCTGAAATGCACAGACGACATTGTGGCTCTAGGCTCTCTTGGGAAACACAACGCAGGCATGCACGGCTCCTGCGTAGGCCTGGGGTTCCTGGTCACAGCCCGCAGTTGCTGGTTGCGGCCCACTGCGGGGGCTAGCCGGCTGCCAAGCGGAGAGCGCACGACCCCTGTACTAGGCTGCGGCTTCCATTCCTTCCCACTGTGAAGGTTGACCTGCTGCTGTCCCTGCTCCTGTGGCTCCTGCAGGGGGCTACAGTTGCCATACCGCCCGCTGCAAACACAAACTGGCTCCCTTTCTACAGCGGCGTCAAAACAATTTCTTCGGTCTTGTGTGCATGCCTGCTGGCATGCCCCTGGCTCCTAAAATTAGTTTCAATCCACAGACTCTGCCCCAACACTTGGTGGCTGGAGCAGGCCTGGAATGAAAGGCAGTTTTTATAGCATTCACCCCAGCCAGCAGGAGCAGCGGCCCGCATCACCCAGCTTCCCCAGCATAGGGCAGAAGGCGGAGATGTGCCAGTTGCCTTTTCTTGGCATCTTACCTTTCCTAGAGCCTCCCCAACCAACAAAATGCAGGAAGTGAAGGGACCATGACAGATGCACACTGACTCCAAATGTAGCAGGAGACCAGAAATAAGAAATAGACAACCCCTCTCTCCCAAAACTTGCCCCCTGCATTGCCACCTTGTGTCTGCCCTACACCAAGACTCCACAAAATTACCAGTTTGGGCTTTCGTGCACTACTACTGAACATAACGCACTAATGTAAATGAAGAAGAACCGGCATTACAGGATGAATTCCTTAAAACTAAAACTCCTCAAAAAGATCAGGAAATTTATCAAGACAGCCTCTTAGATCTAGAAGATTCTGGCATAAGTGACAGAGGCTCTGAGAGAAATGAAAACATATTGGCAGAGCACCATGGCTGATTTAAACAACATAAATAAGGAGATGAATGACATAAATCAAAACCCCATGAAAAATAGGAACAATTTAACAAAGAAATTCAAACCCTAAGGAAGATTGAGATAGAAATGTGAGAGATAAATAGGACAATAAAAGAAGTGAGAAACTAAATACTGCCATAGGAAACAGGGCCATCCACATAGAGGAAATAATTATTGGTATTGAAAATCAGAACATGGAAACACCTAAGAAAGAGGAAGGGAGGGGATATAGAAGCAAAAGGATTGAAAGAATTCTGCAAGAACTATCTGACTCCATGAGACAAAACAACATCAGGATAATAGTAATCGAGGAATGGGTAGAGCATTCTAAAGAGAGCACACTCAAACAAATACTAGATGAGAATATTCCAATCCTATGAAAAGACCTGAAACCACATGTAGAAAAAGAAAACAAGTCCCCTGAAAACAAGGACCTTGACAGATCTTCTCCAAGACACATGGTACTAAAGATATCCAAAACTAGAGAGAAAGAGAGAATTCTCAAGGCAGCCAGGGAAAAAAGAACTCTAACTTTTAGAGGAAAACCCATTGGGATGTCATCCTATTTCTCAGCAGAAATGCAGCAAGCCAGAAGAGGATGGAATCCAATATACAAAAACTGAAAAGACAGTAACTTATAGTCAAGAAAAATTTATCCAGCAAAATTATTTTTCAGATATGAAGGTGCAATAAAGACCTTCTCAGACACACAGAAGCTGTGGGAATATGCCAGGACAAGGTCAGCACTCCAAGAAATACTGAAAGAGACTCTTCGACTTGAAACAAAACATTAGGAGAAATGGAACACAGTTGGGGCAACAGGAAAGAAACAAAAATAAAACAAATCGAACAAAGAAATAAGTAATGGTCACAGGAAATTCTCCTATATCAGTCATCACTCTAAGTGTTAATGGACCGAACTCACCAATAAAAAGACACACAGTGGCAGACTATATTAAGAAACAGAATTTACCTATGTGTTGTCTCCACTCGAGTGAAAGGATGGGAAACAATACTTCAACCAAAGGGTGACTAGAGAAAAGCAGGAGTTGCCATACTTATACCTAATGGAATAAACGTCAGGTTGAAAGGGATAGTAAAAGATAAGGACGGACATTACATAATGATAAAAGGCACAATACAGCAACAATTATATTTGACACCAATTAATATATATGCTCCTAACCAGGATGCAGCAAAATAGACAAAGAAACTACTAACAGATTTGAAAGGAGAAAGTGATGAATACACAATCGTTGTGGGAGACATAAACACCGCACTAACAGCCATGGACCGATCAATCAAACAGAAAATAAATAAGGAAACATCAACACTGAATGACACATTACAGAAATTGGCCATAATTTATATTGGCAGGACACTTCATCCAGCAAAAGGAGATTATTCCTTCTTTTCTGGTGCACATGGAATATTCTCAAAGATATCCCACATGATGGGACACAAAAGTAGCCTCAGCAAATTAAGGATGATTGAAATTATACCAAGTGTATCCTCAGACCACCATGCTTTCAAATTGGAGATCAACTGTATAAGGAAAGCAGGAAAAAACACATATACGTGGAGATGAAGAACAGCTCATTTAAAAAGGACAGGATAAAAGAACAATAAAAGATGAGATTTTAAAATATATACAAATTACTTGCAATGAAAACACAACATACCAGAATTATTGGGACACAGCGAAAGCAGTGATAAGAGGGAAATTTATATCAATACAGGCCTGTCTTACGAATCAAGAAAAATCACAAGGAAACAACTTAACATACCATCTTCAAGAACTACAAATAGAAGAGCACACAAATCCCAAAGTCAGCAGAAGAAAAGAAATAATAAAAATTAAAGCAGAGCTATACCAATTAGAGAACGGGAAGACAATAGAAAAAATTAACATTACAAAGAGCTGGTTCTTTGAGAAAGTCAAAAAAATTGGCGAGACTAATCAAAGGATGAAAAGAAAGGACACGTATATCCAAAGTTAGAAATGAAAGAGGAGACATTACCACGGATACCACAGAAATACATAGGATTATAAGATAATCTTATGAAGAACTTTTTGCCACTGAATTTAACAACCTAGAAGAAATGGACAAGTTTCTAGAAACTAATAGCTTACCTAGATTGAACCAAGAAGATCTCCATAATCTAAATGGACCAATTCATAGTGAAGAGATTAAAATGACTATCCATAATCTCCATAAAGGGAAAAGCCACGGAGCAGATCGTTTCACCAGTGAGTTTTACCAAGCATTCCAAGAATAATAATCACCTATCCTACTCAGACTCCTCCAAAAAATTGAAGAAAAAGCACTACTTCCTAACTCGTTCTACGTGGTCAACATTCCTCTAAAACCAAACCTGGCAGAGCTAATAATCAGGGAAATGCAAATCAAAACCACAATGAGATACCACCTCACACCTGTGAGAATGGCTATTATCAACAAGACAAGGAATAACAAGTGCTGGAGAGGATGTGGAGAAAAAGGAACTCTGGTACACTGCTGGTGGGAGTGCAAACTGGTACAACCACTGTGGAAGGCAGTGTGGAGGTTCCTCAGAAAATTGGGAATG
>PVJL010019923.1:0-12979 GCA_004026885.1 Lyroderma lyra
AAGAATAAACATATGCAAATTTATGAATAACAAAACAAACAAAAGAACAATTACTAAGCATGCTATGTAAGTCTACACATGGTAGAGTAGAAAGCTAAGTTTAATATGATTTGGGCTCTAGGAAAGCCTTTTTTATTTTGTCCCAACTTTACTTTTACAATCACCTTAATTTAACCATTACAGTGAGGCAACACGCTGTAATCTTTTAAATATTTATGTGCCTATACACGTGGAAGAAGTTTCCAACACTGAACAGATACGTAAGAGATTTACAAGAAGACTTTTTGTTCAGCAGAAATGGCAAATCTAAGGCCTTGCTATATTACCGGAGGATAGCAGCTTTGTAAGCTGAGCTGCTTGCAGCTTTAGAAAGCGATGGTACCACACATTAGGTAAAACAATAGGAATCATTCCTGAAAATATTAGAGTAAATAGCTTCTGGCATCCAATGTTGCTTTGTAACAAGAAATGAAATCATTGCGGGCATTATTTATGAAACAAGCTTTGTAGAGAAAATAACCTTGCCAGGACTTAGCATCATGAAGTAGTACAAAAATAACTGTTAAAATCTATGTCAAGCATTCCAATAATAGTAGTAATAACAAATTGTTGTAATAAAATATTTTGATTCCTAAATAGTTGCAATGTTAGTAGTGTTCTACATTCTAAATGTAAAAAGCTATACCTTGTATTAATTAACCTAAATATTCCTTGTCTGCCTTGGTATCATAGCATTGTGGGCTGCCAGAACCGTAATTGTGTGAGTCCTGAATTTTTGCCAGTTCTGGATGTAGTCTCATTAGCATATTCATAAGTCACAGCCATGTGCAAGTGCCAAAATGCTGCAAAAGGTTATATGACTATTTGTTGCAGCAATAGAGGCAAATAGTAAATTATCCTTAAAAGATCCCATTATATACCATAAAACATAACACCTAATGCTATAAAATAACTGCAAAGACTTTGTAGCAATTATTTCACACCAAAAGAAGCAATATTTTTTTTTCTGAGCAATGTAAATAGTAGGGATCCAGAGAAAAGAAAATGAAATAGAGATTCTCTTATATTCGATAAATTAGAAACAGGTTTTAGTTTTGTTAAGTAATCAGCTAACGTTTTCCTGGATAGATACTATCTCATGTTCAAGGGAAAAATTAGAATTCAAAATTACATTCTCCACTAAAATTCAAGTCTTAAATACATTATTTCTCAAGTACCTTATTTCCACTAGATAAAATGTTAAAATACAGTTCTTAAAAAAAAATACAATCTAAAATTTGATCTCCCTTCAAGTGTGTATGCATATGCACACACACACATATCACAAACTTGGTAAACGGAGATTGCTTAGTAAATGGTTTTATACTTTTAAGCATTTACTTCAGAAAAAGATCTGGTCACATTAAAAGAAAATTATGGTAATGTAAGTTGCCTGTGAGGTTTTAGATGTATTCCATGTTCCTGGACTCTAAAAAATAGTCTTACCTACATACATGCAGAAACAACACACACACACACACACACACACACACACACACATTTTCTGTTCTTTGCATTTATAAAGTCAGTATCTTAGTTACTCTGACTAAAACATAAATCAAATCTTTTTGTTGTTTTACAAAATAAACCTGTAAGAAATTACATCAATTTGATTAACTCCAACATTTTATTCCCAATGAATAGCATTACTATAATATTTCTATAATAAAGATCTATAATTAACATATGCATCTTAAAAATTTTATACATGTGTGTCTATGACAATGTGTTTAAGATATACACATATATATCTATAATCTCAAATTATGTATAAATATAAAATCTTAATATAATATATATCTCAAACATACTAACACACTACCACATAGGTGACATCATTTAGATTTTTATACTATAAGAAATCAGTTTCCCAGCTGAGAGTGATTATTAAAAAGTATTACATTTATATAAAACAAGAAAATGGAATACATGCTATAATTATAATTAAAAACATTATAATTTTAATACCTCGATAATTTTACTATACATTTTAATTCCTAACTGGAGTTTGTATACCCTGCAAAGATTTTAGCTATTAAAAGGAAAATATCAACACTGAGTCAACATTTTTCTCATTTTTCTTAGAATTTATAGGTATAGCATGCTTTTAGTTTTGCAATCTTTTACTTAGTTCAAGTCATTTCAACAAATATCAATTAAGTACCTTCCCATGTGTAAAACAATACTAAATGGTGTGGGAGTAGAATATGAAGAAAACACAGGCTCTAAAGGAGCTCACAGTGCACTGAGGAAGACAGACAAATAACTAGCAAATTTCAAAAAAATGCAGAACATGCTTGATAGAGGTATGCTTGTGGAGCTACTGTTTTAATTCTCAAATTTTCCAGTTATAAAAATTATCTTAATTTGAAATGTGATGTTAAGAGATCAAAACTTCAGGCAGACAAAAGTCAGTAGGGTATTTTGATCTTTCCATCTTTCTCAACTTTGAGTCATAAGACTGCAGAAGAATACAAGCAGACGAGGGAATATCTCAAAATAAATGTCAGTTACAGCTATGGATTTTCTACTGGCAATAAACCAAGTAGGTGTGACAGACAGAACTTGTGAACCTCTAGGTGCATAATCTTCAGAATTGGAATTTGTTATGCTCAGATAACTGAAACATTAATGGAAAAGAATCCATTTTGGTAACATTACTGGAAATTTTTCAAACTAACAGAATATTGCCCTCATTAATCTGAGTACAGTTTGCCGCTCATTGTCAGCTGCATTCTTGGAATGAAAGCAAAAAAGAGAACATATTAGCAATATTCTCTGACTCTTGTAATCATTTCTTTGCTTCCTCTTGTGATCTCAGAAATAACCATCGTAAAATTCATACCTCACACTGTTGTCAATTTCAGATTCATTTTCAAAAGAGAAAAGTAAATAATCTTACCTTGTAACTGACCTATCATTTTAATTAGAAAGATGAGCTTTGACCCAAAAGAATAAAAAAAAAAATGATCACCAATTGCATATCAACATGATTGTTTTGCTCAGACAATAGGCACCACGTAGAACTTAATTCAGTATGTACATGTTGCTTATATGCATTATCAAATGACTTGTTTTCTTGATTTTTGTATATGCTTGGTGTCAGAATTTTAGAAATGGGGCTCAGAGAAAAGCAAATAAAACCTGAATCTAAACATTTTTGTGTATTTAAGTAACAGTCAATTTTCTTTGAAAAAATTCGAATGAACGTACAATAGTTTGTGATCAGAATTTAGATAAAAAGGTAAATGCTTTTTTTAATACTAGCGCTTGGGACAAATAGAATTTTGTTTTTTGTCTCAGTGGTCATTGTAATAGGCAAAATCAAGGTAAGTTTACCAAATGGCTATCATTTTCAATGCATTAGAATACAATATAGTACTGAGATGGGAAAGTTAATTTTTAGTTTAAAAGCTGTCTAAAGCACATAGATAAACATTTTTCCCAGTTATGTTTTCTTTTGACCTTTTAAAAGGACTAAGAAGTATATAAACATTTTAAAATTCATCTTTTTCTATATCCTCTTCTTGCTTATGAAAATTCAATTTCAAATGGGTAATTTAACATTATCTATTCTGTGTTTGCAGAAAATAATCTTTTAATTTTTTTCCTTAGAAAACAGAACATTAATTCAAGATCCTTCCCACTAAATATATTATCATAGTCTACAACATTTCTTTATGAGTAATAAAAATGCAAAACATGAATCTGCCACATCTCATTGACTCTCTCTTATTGTTCCTGACCTCTATGTGCTTCGATATCTGCTGCCACAAATCAAAAATTCCTAAAGAAAAGATGAAATACTGCCATTTGTGACACCATGGATGGATCTTGAGATCATCATGCAAAGTCAGACAGAAAAAGTTGAGAACCATATGACTTCACTCATATGTGAGAAGTAAAATTGAAAGTAACAAATGGAAGACAAACAAAAACTCACAGACAACAGTTTTGTGTTTACCTGAGGGTCAGGGGGTCAAACATATGGTGATGATGACTCTGGGTGTTAAACATACAATGCAATCTATAGATGATGCATTATAGAATTGCACACTTGAAACCTATTTAAATCTACTAAGCAAAGTCACCCCAATAAATTCAATAAAATTATTTTAAAACTTTCGAAAGTAAAACTTTTCTGCAAGAAGAAAGTAAAATGAACAAAAATAAGATACAGTATTTTTTCTACAGAAAATACACACATATATATTTCTCTGATTAGAAATGTTTACTAGCTAAGTATTATTAAAAATTGCTCCTAAAAATTAGAACTAAATTATTATAGACATTTAGATCTTTTCCTAAATTTTAAAATGCATCTTTTTCTATATCCTCTTCTTGTTTATGAAAATTCAATTCAGTTGTCATATGGTCATGTTGCTGAGTCTAGTTGACAGGCTTCAGAGACAATGGAACTTTCTTCTTAGATTTTGAAATAAAGCAGTGACTGATTGACTATGTTATTTGCCCTGAAGAGATCTGCATCTAAAATACCTTTCACTCACAGTAGCTTGTTTTGTCTCTATCGTAGAAGTAAAGTCTTAGACAGTCACTTTAACTTTTTTAAAGAGTGTGTTTTTATTAAAACAATACTGGAAACATTCATATAATAAATATTAAAAACCATTGGAAATTAGATCCTAATTTAAAGCAAAAGGAAATGTTGGGTGTTGCTGAAAAGCAAATGAATCCCTCCCATTGTTATGTCCTATAATGTATTCATTCATGTATTTATCAAATATATATGAAGAATCAACTTTGTTTTTAATCCAGTGGTGTGCCCAGGAATTAAAGATAACAGAACATAGTAGTAAGAAGATGATGGATATGTAATAATGCTATTATAATTACATTATAAAAATGTAATAATAAAAATACTGGGAACCATTATAAATGAGAACAGAATTTATTTAGTGTTATCTACTTTCTATATATCAAGAACTATACAGGGGAGTTCCCTGGTGCTATAGTGGCTAGGCTTCGGCGCTGTCAACGCTGTGGCCTGGGTTCGATTCCCAGCCAGGGAACTACCCACATAAAAAGAAAAAAAAAAAAAAAGAACTACACAGATCACTTTGCAATATGCTTATCTTTCATTTAATCTGCAATACAACTCAATAATATTAATATTATAATTTTAATTCTTAAGGATAAGAAATTAAGACTCCGAGTGCTTTCAAAATTGAAATATGATTCTTGACCAAACTGAGTCACTCCAAAGGTTACATTTACATTTTATATTTTACTAGACAGCTAAGTAGGCCTAGAATGTTCATAAAAGAGTTGGCAGAAAAGATGATGTGTGAGATGATGTGTGATTCAGTCCTCGAGGATAACTAGAATTTTGCCAAATGGTTAAGGTGCTGAAGAATTTTCTAGGCCATGGGAATAGATGATGCAAAGAAAGGAAGTGATTTGTGGATCAGTGAATTCTGTGGAGTTTTAGCTGTGTTCTGCAGTGAATTTGTAAAGTAGTATTGTGTAAGGACTTGGCAAGTCATGCCACATGTGATTGAGGTCATGTAGTTTAGTTATAAGAATGAGCATGGAAGGATTTTTATTTTTACTCATTCTAAAAGAACTTTAGAATGAGTAAAGATCAAGTTCAGAAAGATTCAAGACTCAGTATCATCAGTTAACTAATATTAAAATAGGCTGGAATTAGAGAAGCAGCAGAAAAGGCAAAGAGGTACAGATATTAAAACATATTAATATTTCTTCCACCACATAAGTTTAAGAAGGATTGACCAAGAAGTAGTCCCTGATTGGGTGTGGGTATTGAAGGGAAAAAAAACTGAAGATGCTGTGATTCCTACCTGTGTAGCTGCATGAATCACGTCCTCATTGTCACAGTGTAAATTTAAGATGGATGTGGAAGATAAAATTATTAAATCAGTTTGAGCCATGCTTTGCCATTATCATGTAGTACATGTAAAGTAAAATGAGGAGTGGAAGAAGATTGTCCTGGAGGGAAAACTACCAAGAGACTAAAAGAAAGCAAGAAGAAACAAGAAATTTTCTAGAAATGAAGGATAGTTTTCCTCTGTTGCTCATAGCTTAAACTATGTTCTCCAGGGTCTACTCTTCTTCCACTAAATGGGCATAAAATTTCAGTTATGTTTGATGAATAAATTCTATACTTCTATTATACCATATTGTGCCAATAGTAAGCAACATTGTATTGTGCACTTCAAAATTCGTTAAGAGAGTAAAGCTTACATTAAATATTCATATGACAAAACAAAAAAGGGACACAGGAAACAATTGGGGGATTTTGGGTATGTCTATCATCTTGATTATGGAGATGGTTTTACAGGTGTTTGTCTATGTCCTACCTCATTAAATTGTACACATTAAACATGTGCAATTCTGTGTATATCAATTATCCTATAATAAACCTGTTAAAATGGTTTCCAATAGAGATAATCAACAATATCACATACTTTTAGAAGTCCAAGAATGAGAATCAAAATACGCCATTGGATTTAGCAAAATGCAGTAAAGTTTTCTATAAGAACATGTAAAAATGATAAATTTAGTAAACATGTTACATAAATGAGGTGAAAACATTACATTTATATTGTATGAAGAATTGTGAAAAAGTTTTGTAGAAACGATGGCAGATAAAGTAGCATATCAAAAGTTTTGCATAGTAAAAGGAAAGAACAAATGGACAGTAGATTAGAAGAAAGGGCAATAAATCAGACTAATTTTCACTATTTGTTTATTTTATTTTATGCTGAAAAATATTTAAACAAATTTGATCTCTTCAAAGAACTCAGAGGTAAACACTAAGGAGAGAAAGTAAGAGGAAGGAAAACTGTAAGGAGGGAAGAGGGGAAAGAAAGAGAGTCAGGGACAGAGGCTAATGGTATATGAGAGAAACTAAGCTAAGAATTAAACTCTGCAACAAGGCAAGATGAAATTCAGAATGCAGGTGAAGAAATTGTTCTGTCAAGAAAAGTAAAGCAAGAAAATGTCTTGCTCTAAGCCTGAAAGAAAGAACATAAATATTGTATTGATTCTAAAGGCAGAAGGAAAAATGAGTTGAAAGAACTCTTGATGATCTATATTTTCTTGATTTTTTGAATGGTCAAGATGGTCATCTGCAGAGAACAAGCAAGTTGGCATTAGGGTGGGAATCCAAGGAGAATGCAAATGAAATAGTCACTTTGAAGAATGAGAAAAGAAAAACACCAGAGACATATATGGCAAGCTCTTATACACACAATCCAGGTGAAATTAAGGAGTAATCATTTCCTGGGTGTTCACCCTTAGACACAGGCCAAATAGGTTATATTTGCTATCTCCATAATAGTTACCTTGATCATGAAATACTGAGCTAAACATCAACCAGATCAGCATAGCTGCTGAAGGAAAAGGTCAAATCCTTCTGTCATTTCCCATTGGATTAATATTAATAATAAAACTGAATCTACAGTATATCAATTGTCCATCTCGATATGGTTTTCACCATACCCACTGATACACTCGTAAAGAATTTGCTGTATGTCAAAATAGAAGAGATGTCCTACTCTAACTCATTTTGAAAAACTGCTCACCAGGGTCTGCAGGCTCCTCCTTACTGACCAGCACATCGGGCTTCTTGCTTTTCCACTTTCTCTTAGAGTCTTACCTAAAATCCTCTTCACAATGAGCCACATTGGTGCCTTCTCTTCATCTTTCAGGTTTCTGCTCAAATGTCACTTTTATCAAGAGAGACTTTGGAGCATTCTGGCTGACATAGCACCCTTCTTGAATATACTCGCATGTGTCCTGCATCACATTCTACCCTCTTATTCAATTTTTATCTTTATGTAACACTCTAAAATCATACCGTATTAAACCAAATTTATTATTATGTTTTTTTTAAACTTGAAAGCTAATTTCATGAAGGCAGGGAGTTGGAATACTGATGTACTCCAACAGAATAGTATCTGCTGTCCGTGGAAGAATGCCTCACAATTATCATGGCTCAAAAAATTGTTAATGAATAACTGAATGGATTGAGGAAACAGTAATTCCCTAAGAATGTGCACTTGACTTGACTATTCAATCCCTTACTATCCAAGTAATAATGAAAGAAGGTGAAAGAATAAGAGAAAGAGGAGGACATGGAGGAGGAAAAGGAACAATACTGGGTTACAGAATGCTGTTTGAAATATTATCTTTTGGAAGATTTCTGTACCTATACTGAAAATAATTATCTCCACTATACCAACCTCCAAAAATTTTAGCAAGGACATAAGTAGGTTAAAAATGGAAATATAATTGAGTGACAGATAAATTTATATTTTATTAAATTTAATATTTATTTTCTTTTTGTAAATAATGGTAGAAATTTTAATAGGAACAAATAAGTTATAAAATATTTAAATGAAAGACATCTGTAAACATACATTTTAAATATTTAACACTTTGACTACTTAAAAGTTTCAAATCATATTCATCAAAGTGTTATCTGTTCATTAGTGCACATCATTTCTTAATACTATTAGTTTATTATCGTAAAAGTTATTTATGATAAGAATAGATAAAGTTTCTTAATACGCTAAAAGAAAACGTAAACTCTTCCTAATTTGTCATGACAATAAGATTTGGCAGGATTTACTTTCTTATTTATTTTACTGTCCCCAGAAAAAATATTCTACATGAAAAACATAACATTTTCCCCCAAGATTGTTGAGACCTATTTCAACAGTAGTTACAAGTTCAACAAACTTGAGCTTTCTATATGGAATAGCAGAAGTATAGCATACAAATTCTGCTAAGTTGTTTTTTTTGCTTTTTGTATTTTGGTATGTGAGTAGCTCCCTGGCTGGGAATCGAACCCAGACCGCAGCGTTGAATCGAACCCAGACCGCAGCGTTGACAGCGCCGAAACTTTTAAGCCACTGCACCATCAGGGAGCTCCCTTAAGTTCTTGAAATTTGAAAAAGGACATGCAGCTGTGCAGTTTTTGACACTGTGATAACTAGAATACTTGGGTCAAACTAAAGTCTCATTTCCCTTGGGATCACAAGTATTAGAGAAGAAAACGGGCTTTGAAAAAAAAAAAAAGCCTGCAATGCATTCTTTATAAACGAGGTCAATATTTGGCTCAATATTAATTGTGCATATATTACATACTGAATATCATTCCATATTTGAAAAAGAAAAGCAAAATTCATTTTTTTCTAATATTTTAAATTCACTTTAGCTGGGACCTACTAATAGAATAATGCAACGAATCCTCTATTTTCTAATTTTCATGTACCACAAGTTTTTCACTTTGTTTTCATTTGATTTCTATAAATCTCACTATTTCTCCTAAAACAAAGTTGTATGGGTTATAAATATGCTGTACAATGAAACAAATACATACATATATGTTGCAGCACTAATTGTATTATATTAATTGACTCAGAACAATAGACACTGCAGTGAACTTCCAGGTTTCCTGGTCCAAATTATGGAAATAATCATTGCTACTATCAAGTTGAAATCTATGAAGTGGGAGCAAGGTAGATTAAACAAATAGGTTTATATATTTAAATAGTAGATGAATTCAAAATTTTTAAATGTATATAGTATATATTTTATACTATATAAATATGGAGGAAGCAGTTCTTAAAATATTTAAAATGTTTAAAAGTAAAACTACAAATAAGCACATGTAACAATATAGGAAAATTAAATGAAAATATATATGCATGTATTGCTTTCAAAGATGATATTCTGAACATCATTAACAATGCTGGCATTTGATCTAAAATGATGGAATTGAAATAATGTCAAATAGCTCTTAGTGAATTTTCAATATAATTTTAAATGTATATAAAGCTTTATAAAGACTTGTTTATATTTCATTTCATTTGATCTTTGCAAGGACATTGTTATTTGGGATATATTTTTAGATGGTAAAAGGGAGTTTTCAGAATTAGAATCTAGGACACCTGACTTTTTAACTCACTATTTCATTTCATTCATGTATTGAGAAGTTATACACAAATTGCTATTACGTACCAGATGTATCTACTATGTTGTTTATGACCAATTCTATACATGATTCTTGCTCTTACACAAAGTAAACACACTTTAATTTTTTAAATTAAGATTTTGATGGTATGCTATAAAGAGAAATCTGAGTATTTGTCATAAGGCAAGCAAGCATAGTAGGTTAGGAAAGGCTATATTTATGAAATGACTATGCTTATTGTATGCATGATATATTGAATTTCCAACAGCTTTCCCAATTTTAGGGATTGTGTTTGTTGCACACCCAGATTTTCAAGCCATCAGTACTAATTTTGTCTTCAGAAAATGATGAGATTCTGTTACATTTCTATTAAAAAAATGTCTGTGTAGGAATATCTCAGGACACATCCTTTCATTTTTATATAAGCCCCCTACCTTTGACTAAATAAAATCTCCTTCTAATAAAAAAACTATTTGAAATATGAAAATTGCAAACTAGGGTTAAGTTACAAGTATTCTGCTGAGGTTGCAGTGATCCAAAGGTACTTCCAGAACAGCTCACAGTTTCATTGTTACTAAAAACTAAGATGTGTATGAGAGTAAGTAGAAGTTTGAAATGCAATAGTAAGAATGGCTCCAGACTTTATGTATTTCGATAAAGGTACAAGTTCAAAATATATTGGCAAGTCCTCTGACTTTTCATACTTGTGAACCAACCAAGGTTGATTTAATCAGATCAAAATGTGTATTTACAGTACTGAAAAAGAGAGGACATCAAAACATGGAAAGTTTGGGTTCTAATCCTAGCTTTCCCATTTACTAATTGAGTAATTTAGTATCACTAAGCCTCAGATTCTTTATCTATATTAGAATGGAGATAATAGATCATAAGTTTAAGAAATTATCATGGCATAATATGTGTGACTAAACTTTATATAAAACAATATGTAAAGAATCAATAGAAATACTACTGAAAACAATAACTTGGATACAGGTAACAAACCCTTTTTTTTGAAAACTTGAAGTCACAAATTGCAGAGGTCTTAAATTCTTAAATTTCTCTAATGTATTGTTTTTTTATCAGTAGTGCTTTAAAAATAGTTTAGTCTTCATTACAGATAAATTCCATTCAATTTGAGAATTGCATCGTAGGAACAATCTCACTTCAAGGATTACAAGTTATTGTTATTCAATTATTTTCCAGTTTTTTCTATATTGATGTGGACGATTGCCAAGTCAAATTTCATTCCAACATTCTTAAAACATCTATGTAATTTCTCAAACTACATCGGACAGACTATTCTGATGTATAGCTCTACACTAATCACAACTTTGAACATATTTGAAATATGAAAAATTTCAAATTTTGCTAACTGTAAGGATGACAGTCTATTTTTCAGGATTTAACAATCTAGTTTTTCCCTCCTTTCCCTCCTACCTGATTCAATAACTCTGTTTTCTTGAGGCTACATGCATATCTCATTAACCTGATTAACTGCCAGAATGCTGACTTGAAAAACTGAATCAGCCCTCAGCCATCCAGACAATGGCCACCAGGCTACAATTTTGGACTGTAATTTTCCAACAGATGACATATGAATCACCTGTGAGATCAGGTTCTAGATAACCATCACGGGACAAACCAGACCCCAAGAGATGTATTCCTGATGCAGCACATGAGTAACTCCCCCTTCTCATTGTTCTGCTTCTTCCTGTGCATCTATCTACGAGACCTCCTGGCCATTCCAGGAATAAGGAAGGTGGCCTTTGAGATGGCAGTCTGTCATTTTCCCAGAATAAACTTACTGTTCCTTCCACCAACCTTGTTTCTCATTGGCTCATGAGCGGCAAACAGCCAAACCTGAGTTTGGTAACATTATGAGAATTGCATTTGTAATAACTATTTAAATCCATTTTTAAACTATCAGAATTGCTGACAGGCACATCGGCAAAGGATGATCCCCTACTTCCAATATGGAAAAAAATTTCCTAAGCAGTCTTTTTTTTTTCCTAATGAGTCTCTGAATGAGAAAAGGAGTTTTATAATAAAATTACCAAGCTCAGGAGGGGGGCACATGGCAGGCTTGACTAGCTTAATGACTGAAGGTAACCAGACAGGATGGTATAATCATAAACTCCTTACTGGGCAGGTCAGGGTGAGTAGTCATATCCTAGGCCTATAGCTTCCTTGATAAAGGTCAGTCTTGACCATAAGTCAGTCTTCTCCATGGTCCTCATGCATCTAGGATAACACAACTTTGAAATACCAGAGTAATTTTCTTTTCCAGACCCCTTGAAGGTACAACCTCCAGCAGAAGATCACCAGAGCATGAGACCACAGAACTCCTTATTGGTATCTTATTACCCACAGATCATCTCTATGTAGCATAAATGTTAAATGTTAGCTATCCTGCACCCACCAATGTAAAAGAAGTATAGATTTCTCCATTTTCCTTTTCATCCAATCCTGAAGATTCCCCCACTTTGCTTTCTAATGCTCTCTTAATCTACTGGGATGAATTTCACGTACCTGATTTATGCTCTCTCCTTTAATTCCAAATGCAGTAAAAGGACTCCACAATGCCCTTCCCCAGAGCATTTTGTCCATCAGTTGAAATCGTCTTTCTAGTCATGTCCTCAAAATGTTGGCTTAAATAAATTCTTATAAAAATTTTCTATGGGTTTGAAAATCCTTTTGTCCACAAGTCATATTGATGATGACTAATTTCAAAGGAAGGAGACTATTATAAAAATCAAATGTATTAGTGTGAGGAGCAAATGTTAGCTTCTGAAAATGATTGATAAAAAAAGAGAGAAAAGAGTAAAATATACGGGTATCTGGCCTATTACATCATATGTGCAATTGAAACTGAGGGTCCTTAGGACTTCAATTAAATTTAGATCTAAGTCCTAACTCTAGAAATTATATCTCACCTCTTCTCCT
Organism: Lyroderma lyra; assembly: GCA_004026885.1. NCBI lineage: Eukaryota > Metazoa > Chordata > Mammalia > Chiroptera > Megadermatidae > Lyroderma > Lyroderma lyra. Next base: position 12,944 of record PVJL010019923.1, read on the forward strand.
CTCCTCCCCTCCGGTCCCCTCCCCTCCCCTCCCCTC